>CAUZXS010006300.1:0-188462 GCA_963585895.1 Sepioteuthis lessoniana
TACACATCATATATATATTTATGCAATTTTATTTTTATTTATTGAGTTTCAATGCTGTAGTGTTTAGTAATAAATAATACTTAGTAATAACCATTTTGACTGGATTTATTGGTGATAGATACTGTAATACTTAATAATAACAATTTTAATTGTATAATGTTCCACTTGAAATGATAGAATCCTGGTATCTTAGGTTTAGAAGAAAATTAACTTTTTATCAAAAATTGTTAGGGGTGTACTTATTTGTGGGCAATACTGTATATAGAAAACTTAATCTGGCTCAACGCCAATTATTCATGGGTGAAATTACTAATAAAAGTTGGGATAAAAGGTTCAAAACAAAATATGTACACAAGCTGATTTTTTTTCTTCATCTCCAATGGAAATTTATACCTGGTTTGACTCATAGTATAATGGTTATTATCATAGTAAATGGACACAGCAACCTGAGGCTGTTTGCATTTCACATAGTGCTGATACCCTTGAGAAAGATATGCACCCTATTATCCTCCTTGCAGCTATGGGTAAATAGTAGGACAGACTGGGTTCATAAACCTTGGTATAGCAACTGGTCTAGAAAGAGGAAAATTCTGAATTCAAACCTGTTAAGTGCCACTTAAAAATTGATCATGTGTTACATCCTGCTCATGCAGAGGGGTTCAATAAATACATACATCTGGTAAAAATTTGTGTGAACATGTAAACAAAATCTGGGTGTAGGAGTTATTGAAATTATATTCGTTTTGAAAATTCATACATATGAACAACAGCTATTTTGATATCACAATGTGATCCAATATGAGCACACACACATGAACAGATGACTCTATATATATATAGTGATATCTCATATCATCATTTTACTCCTTGTAAATTTATTAACTGGTGGTCTTTTACTGAAGTTTGAGAGAAAACAAGTCCCTCAGGTCTGCAGTACTCTTCTAAGTATTCTAGCCATTCTCAGCAATGCTGTAGTCTGGATGGTCTCAATTCTTCCTCTGATCTCCAGTCTTTTTTCCAGGCCTTCGAAGACTGTCCCAAGTGCACCAACTACAATTGGTATCATTGTCCCCTTCATGTTACACAGCTTTTTCATCTAGTATTCTAGCCATTCTCAGCAATGCTGTAGTCTGGATGGTCTCAATTCTTCCTCTGATCTCCAGTCTTTTTTCCAGGCCTTCGAAGACTGTCCCAAGTGCACCAACTACAATTGGTATCATTGTCCCCTTCATGTTACACAGCTTTTTCATCTCCCTGCTTATCCTTTGGGTCTTCTCTCTAATCCACTCTTTTTTGCCTTAGACTAGGAGCTTTAAGTCTTATGTGTACATAATATTTTGAATAATATTGTTGGTTTCAACCTAACAGATCTTATCTACAGTTGTTTCTATTATAGTTTTACTGCATGTTACCCTTGCCATGACCCCCAAACAAGATTTCACAAGATATATAAAGTGGGACCATATTGAACTACAACAGGTTTGTTGATATACTCATCAGATTTACACAACTTCTGCTGCCAAGTTGTGATTTTAAAAGAGGTTTATTACTCTCTTGGGAACTACACCAGAATTAACCCTTAGCATCTTAGGAAATGAACTTAGCTGTGTTCATCTCCTCTGAATATTTTGAATAAGGAATACGATTGATTGATAGAAACTTTACAGAGACTTAAAGTAAAGGGGTCTCTATTGCAGTGTTCATTTATTCCGAATATTTTGAATAAGTAATATGATTGGTCGATAGAGACTTCATAGAGACTTAATTTAAAGGGGTCTCTATTGTAGTGTTCATCTCTTCCGAATATTTTGAATAAGTAATATGATTGGTTGATAGAGACCTCATAGAGACTTAATTTAAAGGGGTCTCTATTGCAGTGTTCATCTTTACTATATATTATTCTTTACTGTGACCATATACTAGATTTGGCAAATATATGAAGTAGGACCATAATGAAGGAAAACAGATCTGTTTGTTAATGTATGTTTCAAATATACATAGCTCTGCTGGTTTTTAATAATTCAGTAAATCTGATTACTTGAAATACATTTGGTTGTGATTATTAATCACTATACAAAGCTGAAAACTTAAAAAGAATAGTTTAGACATTAGCATTGTATTGGATACTATGAAAACGAAAAATCCTTAATGAGTCCTACATAAGTGTTAGTGGCAATTTCCCTTGCTGTGATCCCCACACTAGATTTGACAACATATGTAAAGTGGGACCACATTGAACTACAACAGATAGGTTTATTGATACATTCTTCTGGTATACACAACTTCACCTACCATGTTGTAATTTTAGAAGAAGTTTATTCCTCTCTTGGGAGTTGTATATAGCCTAATAGTTATTATAGGAGGTGCCAGTGGTGTAATGGTTATCATCGTAGGAAATGGACATGGCGACACGAGTTCAAATCCTGGACAAGACTGATTGCATTTCACATAGCCCTAATATCCTCGGGAAAGGTATGAATCCAATTATTTCTCCTCCAGCTATGGGTAAATAGCAGGGCAGACTGGGTTCTTCAGCCTTGGTGAGGCAACTAGTCTAGGAGAAGGAAAACTCTGAATTCAAACCTGTTAAACTCTGCTTAAAAATTGACCTCATGTCATATCCTGCCTGAGTGGAGGGGTTGGTAAATATGAATAGTTATTATAGAAAATGAAATGGTGGGCCAAGTTCAAGTCCTGGAAATGGTTATTTGTGTTTCACTTCCTGCTTAAGCCCATGGAAAAATCATGGATTCATCTCTTGTTCTCACTCTCTTAGTTATGGGTAAATAATAAGGCAGATGTTGTAGAGTGGATTAGTACTAATCTGCTCTTACCTATATAGACTTTTATTTTAGACTCATCCAGCACATTTAAGTGTAGATTGCACACAGGGATTCATTCTATATTTTAACCTTCTCCTATGTAGATATTAACGTGTGTTTTGTAAATAAATATTTCTTTGAATAGCACCTCATGTTTTCTTCTTGATATGATGATACAAAATTATGCTTTTACAGACTGGAATCTTTAGCTTGGTATCACAAGCAGTCTCACAAAAAAGAAAAACTTTGAATTTAAAACCAGCAGTATTCCAATTAAAACTCTTAATTCAAAACAGTTAAAATATTACACAAAAAATGTAAATACAAATGTACAATGACTGGGATTTCCTATCACCTACATATAAAATAACTCAATGATGTACCATAAAAATAAAATAACCCAATGACATACCATGAAAAATAAAATAACCCAATGACATACCATGAAAGATAAAATAACCCAATGACATACCATGAAAGATAAAATAACCCAATGACATACCATGAAAAATAAAATAACCCAATGACATACCATGAAAGATAAAATAACCCAATGACATACCATAAAAGATAAAATAACCCAATGACATACCATGAAAGATAAAATAACCTAATGACATACCATGAAAGATAAAATAACCCAATGACATACCATGAAAGATAAAATAACCCAATGACATACCATAAAAATCAGTCAATCACTCAACCAACTGTACTCAGCCTAGTAGAAGTAGAAGAATAAGATGAATATATAATTTGCAAGGTATGAGTAGCTGATTTCATTCACTCATTGCCATATTTTGTTCTATGTAAGTATTCATGATGTAATGATTATTGTCATTAGAAATGGACTTGGCAACAAGGGTTCAAATCCTGGAAGAGACTGTTTGCATTTTCCACATTTTTCACTAATGCCCTTAGGAAAGGGATGAATCCAGCTATTTTCTCTCTCCAGCTATAGGTAAATTTTAGCACAGGCTGGACTCTTTAACCTTGGTATGGTAACCAGCCTAAGAAAAGGAAAACCCTGAATTCAAACCTGTTACATGAATATAGTTGGGCACCACTCTCAGACATCTATTCCTAACAAACTTCATACATGAATAGATGTGCATTGCCAGCTTAACCCACATAGGGTAAATACTATCACATACACACTCACAGTTTTCTTTTTAATCCTGCAGATTATTCATAGACCATTTTTTTCATTCAGGCTGAAACAAGAACTTGAAGAGTCAGTTTAGACACCTACAATCCATCCATTCAACAGATAGTACTGGGTTAAACTGTGCCAGTAGCAGCACTCTGACCTATCATCATAATATATATGCATGTATATATAACTTACATAGTTGGTAAACTAGACTTGAGACCTTGTACCAAACTGAAATAAGTACAGTAAATAACTCTCTCTTTCTTTTTCTCTTTATATAAGTGTGTGTGTGTGTGTGTGTGTGTGTAATGAAAAAAGAATAGACTCATAAGTATTGATTAAAAATATTTTTTTATATACACAAATTTGTTAATTTCAAACAGTTTTGGCCTTTGCCGATCATCAAAGAATAATTATTTCATGGCTGAAGACTTATGAATACCACAAGATAAGCTTTACATGTAGATGAAACTTGACATTTAAAACTTAATGATTTAAACATTTGACTTTGCTCATGTTTATACATAGTTACCAAAGATTTTTGTTCTTTTTAAAGATGTTAAGCATGAAAATCAATCTTAAAAGTAAGTAATTTTTAAATAATAAATTATTTTAGCAAGTATTTGACAGAATGAAATGTTCTTTGGATGGCTTTGTTTGTTGTTGAGTTTTTTAGGGGTGAGGTTTTTAAAAGTTAGGGTTCTTCAGTCTAGTTAGTAGCATTTCTCAAGTCTCAGCAGTCATTTCACACATTACTTAAAATTGTTCTATGAGGAAATATAGAACATTTTTTCTTCTTTAAAAATTTCATATTCCTAAACTTTTGTGTGGCAAATTTTGTATGTAGGTATCCTCCCTTTCTCAATCATCAGCCTTATTTCTTAGAATATACAGTAAGAATCAGGCATCTTGGGGTCTGTAAAATATAGGGAGTAATGGGGGAGTAATGATCCTTACCCTACCACACTGGTCCATAATAAGTTGACATGAGATTAGCTTCAGAGATGTTCTTCTTGACTTGTTACAAACGAAGGTTAGAGTATGCCCTATTTTACCCAAAGTAGTTGTTGGCAACCTTAGTCGAGGGTGACCTGAAGGCTCCTTTTTCAATAACTGCTGTACCGAAGTGTAGGAGAGGGCGCTACTCCATTCCTAGGATTGCTCCACTTTACCCTTGACCCTCACCTTATAATGCTGTTGGTGGGGTTTTACCCCTCTGCTGAGAAGCATTTGGTGTATTTTACAGTCCCAGCTGTCTGGGCAAAGTAGGATTTTGATCTGAATTTTTCACTGTATTATGTTCAATCTCCGTTATTATAGGAGAAGTCTTTGGAAAAAAAATTATGTAAAAAAATGAATATTCCTTGTATAAAATCTATTTTTCCTCATTAGACAATGAATCTATTCCCACATACACACATATATATATATAGTTCTGATATTTGTAGATATATAACTATAACCCAGAAAAAATGGCACATCATACCAAAATTTTTATTAGAGGAATGTAATTGCTCTAAGAAAGAAAATAAAGTAATTTCCAGAGCACTTTGCAACGGCAAAATAATTTTGTAAGGTCTGAGCTGAATGTTATTTTGTCATCATTCAAGTTCTCAATGATACTGAATCAGACCAACCCTAGCACAAGAAGTGAAAGAGTCCAACCCAGTCTTATAAGAAGTAATACATGGACACCTAAGATAATTGCATTATAATTACATTTTATGTAGAGTATAAGATATGCATGTCAACAGTTGAATTGTTAAGAAAATACAAATACAAAAAAAAATTAAATTGATATAATAAGAATAACTAAAATATAAATTAGTTCTTCACTCATTCCTAAATAGAAGTACCAATATCATCATGGGCTGCAGTTATAACAAGAATACTACAGGTTCATTAGTCATCTAGTATGTATATCTATATATATATATATATGAGAGAGATGGTAAATCAACAGAACTAATATTGGGAAATACCACTGTCAATGCTATGGCCTTGATACGTACAGCTGTCCCACAGACATATACTCAAAGTATTCAAGAATAAAGAAAATGAAGATAGTGAGGCAGAAGTTAAAAGTACAAAAATGGAATTTTATTTTATAAAAACAAAAACTTGCTAATTAAAATAAAAAATTGTATAACAGGTATCCAAGCCAGATTCTAATAGGAAACTTGGAGCACATAGGGAAAAAAAAATCACCTTCTCTGGAACTGACTATTCAAATGGTGTTCCTGCTAATTTTTACCTTTAGATGTCATGAGACTAATCAAATGCAGTACATATCTAATTAGGGAAGAGGAAAATTATTACATCATTACAGTAATACATAGGATTTCTTGGATAGTTGGCATGAATGAGTTTGAACTGAAAAATTATCAGATTATCACATAGAATAATGTATAAAGAAAAATTGATAACCAGCTAATCCAAGTAGAAGGAGAGATTTATTGAGAAGCAAAGTCGATACAATAGCATTTCAGTTCTATCATCAGGACTATGAGGGATGATATTAGTGATGTTAAATCAACGATGGATGTTTAAAAGTGCAAAATACAAAAACATAGCGAAAATTTGTATGACAAGAAAAAGTTGGCCATTTAATTAGTGAATCAGCGTCTGTGGTTTTAAATTATATCCTTTGACTTATTAGAAATATTGTGGAGAATTTATGTTCCATTTGTTTATTGAGAAAGATTTTGAATCAAAAAGAGGAAGAAAAAGAAACACTTGGATTACCTTATTATCAATTTTTCTTTATATATTGTCATATTACACTCCATTATTTACTTCCATAAAATAATTTAGAATGTAGTCTCAAGTTTCAAACTAAAGTTCATAGTGACCACCACTCGGCATCTTGACATTTCCATCTGGACAGTTAATTTCATGAATGTTGAGTAAACAGTTGTAAATACAAGAAATATATGATGAGGTTTCCCCACACAAATGAAAAATCTAAACTGTCTGACTGGGTCAGAGATTATATATATATATAAATTGGCAACTTTAGTCAAGAGTGACCTGAAGGCTCTTTTTTCAATAGCTACTACACCGAAGTGTAGGGGAGGGCGCTACTCCATTCCCAGGATTGCTCCACTTTACCCTTGATCCTCACCTTATAATGCTGAGTGCTAAGCAAGGCAGCATCAAGTATCATTTTTTTAGTCTTTGGTATGACTCAACCTGGAATTGAACCCCAGTCTCCCAGACCATTGGTGAACACTCATATATATCATACATATATTTAAGTGATCTTGAGCCACATCATGGTCATTATAGAGGTTTAGGTAAATACATACATATAAATAATGTATATATATAATACATATCTGATCTTTCAAGCAGTTGAGCATGGTTCACTCCCCTGATGGAGACACAGAATTCTTCTTACAATAAGATACATTAGCACCATATTTGTTTATAGTCTGTCAAGACTATGTACTTCAAATGTCCATAGATCTGATAAAAGAAAATGGATTCACATTAAAAAGGGCAAGAAGCAGTTGATATCCTGAAGAAACTATGACAGAGGAAGACTATGCAGATGACCAAGCACTTCTTGCAAATACGCCAGTCCAAGCAGAATCCCTACTGCATAGACTAGAGAAGGCAGAGGGAAGCTTGGCCCCTATATGAATGCAAATAAAGCAGAGTACATGTGTTTTAAACAAAAAGGAGCCACCTCCACTATAAGTGACAAGCCTCTAAAATTAGTGGACCAATTCACATATCTCAGCAGCAACATCTCATCTACTGAAAGTAATGTTAACATATGCCTCTGAGTCATAGTGGACCAGAGAGTAATGGCAATGAAGAGGAACTCCATATTCTCCAAAATTCCAGGATCAAAGCCTCAGCATCAGATGATTTAGTGTCATATCTAGGATACTCTTTGGTGGGGGTCTTACCCCTCTGCAGAGATGCAGTTGGCATATTCTACAGTCTCAGCCAAACGGCTGTTGAAACCGTGTCCATACTACTGTATGGATGCACCAAATGGACACTAACAAAATACATAGAGAAAAAGCTAGATGAGAACTACACAAGAATGTTGTACACAGTCTTGAAAATAATCCTGGAAGTAACATCTCACAAAATAATCGCTGTACAGCTATTTGCCTCCCATCTAATAAACCATTCAAATAAGACAAACAAGATGTGTGGGGCACTACTGGAAAAGCAAGGATGAACTCATAAGCAACATTCTATTTTAGACTCCTGAGCATGGATATACCAGTATTGGGTGACCAGCAAAGACTGACTTATATCAGCTCTGTGCGGACATAAGATGCAACCTAGAAGACTTACCAGATGCGATGGATGATAGGGATTGATGGTGAGAGAGATTCAGGGAACTCTGTACTGTCAGCATGATTTGATGATGATAATAATACATATCAGATATATAAACATGTATTACACATGCATATACATACATACATATATATATATATATATATATATATATATATATATATATATGTGTGTGTGTGTGTGTGCGTGTGTGTGTGTCTGTGTGTGTTGGTTGGTTGGGTTTTATGGCATATCAACCTTTGTAGGTTATTTAACACCAAATCCATTTTTATGCAAATAATCAGTTCAATTTCAAACAATTCAGTCCAGCATGAGTACACAGTTCAATTGTCGAAAACATTTCTATTTCAAACTATTCAGTTTATTCAAACAGTTTTAATTCAGTTTAGTATAAGTACAGATTTTGTTTACACAGTTAAATGTCAAAACAGTTCTATATATAACAATTCAGTTTATTGTAAGTAGAGTTTCAATGTTAAAAACAGTTCCTTCTCAGGCAATTCAGTTTAGCATAAGCACGCAGTTTAAATGTAAGTACAGTTTAATTATCCAAAACATTTCTATTTCAAGCTATTCAGTTTAGTCAAACAGTTCTAATTCAAACAATTCAGTTTAGCATAAGTATACAGTTAGTTCTATTTAACCCATAGATAGGGCCTCATCAGGTGCTACCATTCTATGCTATGAAGGGGTACTCCAAATTCCCCAAAGCCCCAGCATCACTGGAACCTCACCATCAGATTGTTTAGTCTCATATCTAGGACACTCATTGAAGCGGGGGGGTCTTACCTCTCTGCAGAGGTACAGTTGGTATATTCTACAGCCCCAGCCGACTGAGCAATATATGTGTGTATATATATATGATTGAATTTGAATTCTGAAAAATATACTGTTTATATAGACATGTGCATGAGTAAACAGAGACAAAATTAAAATTTAAGAACAAATCATTTTGTAATGACTACAATAAAAACAAACATCCACACATATAGATGCACAAATATATGATAACAGTTTTCTCTTAATAGAGTATTACCTTTATATACAAATACCCCCACTCAAGTAGGAGTATTTGTATAAAAAGTCTGAAACCAAATCAATAAGGCTTGTTAGGGAGAATGAGGTTGGCATGATTGCAAATAAAAACACTATCTCAAAAAATGTTGTAGCAAAGTGAATTTATGATGGCTTGTAAATATATATAATTCATACATAAACACACACACGCACACACATATATATGGAGAAAAATTTTAAAAGAAAGTAATCCAAAGTGAAGAATCTATTGTGAAAGAAAGGCAATGCTATAACATTTCAGTTTTAATAAACCATCATCTATAAACGTTTGGTATCTATCATTTCTAAAGTCCTGATGATGGTTTATTAAAACCAAAATGTTATAGCGCTGGCTTTCTTTCACAATAAATTCATCACTTTGGATTACTTTGTTTTTCAATTTTTCTCCATACTATCAGATTCTTTTCAATTATTTGCTTCAAGATATATATATATATTTACCAATACCTCCACACAGACAGGATGTGACAAAAGGTCAATTTTTTAAGCAGTTTAACAAGTTTGAATTCACTTTTCCTTCTCCTAGACTAGTAGCCTAAACAAGACTAAAGAATCCAGTGTGCCCTACTATTTACCTATAGCTGGAGAGAAAATAATTGGATTCATACCTTTCCCAAGGGTATTAGTGTTTAGCTTCATTCAGGATTTGAACTTGTGTCACCATATCCATATTCCATGACAATAATCATTACACCACATACACAGAGAGAGAGAGAGAGAGAGAGAGAGAGAGAGAGAGAGAAAAGAAATATATATATAATTTTGATTAAATTTTATCCTGTTGTTTCATATTTGGAACAGTTTTTATATTTACTAGTATCATAAATTATAGGATTTACATGTAGATTGGTACTTAATTTCTCTCCTTCTCTCTTATTTTTTTTCTATATTTCAGTCTTCTTCCTTTTCCATATCACTTTGTGTTCTTTTTTTCAATTTCTTTTTCCTTCCGACTTATTATCTCTTCACATTTTTCTTCTCGTGCTTGTTTCTTTCTTTCTTCTGTTTACTCAATTAATGTCCTATGTTACTATAACAATAGAATTTATTATTATTCTGTAGTGAAACTCAATTGTGGGGCCAATATTAGCACATTTCATTTTATATACAAGTAGATGATTCTATGGCCCTGAAACCATGCCTGATCTCAAAGACATCATCTGATGAAGGACTTATTAGGAGCACTGCTGTTGTTTTTTTGTAAAAGCATTTATATGAAATAATATGCAATAGATTTCCAGAAAGCCTTGTGACACTAAAGTAGACACATGAAAGTTAGAAAAGACCACCATATGCAGTAAGGTTTGGAAGCCTGATGCACAAAGTATATTCTTAAAAGAATGACACCACAAAATACTTCAGGCCTTGAGCCAGATTAACCTAATAGGTGTTATATTGTTCCATTCAAGTAACATTTATAAAAATTGCTGTATTTATATTTTAGATCTTACCAATATTCCATAAATGGATGGAACTTTTTTTACATATAATAAATATTGATATAAATCTTAAGTTGTGTGTACATTATTTTTGGAAGGCCCGCATGATAATTATTAAAGAAAAATTAAACATTTTTCCTCACAAATTATTTTGGTTGGTATTAGGATGAAAATAATATCCAACCTCTGCATCATAAGAATATTGATATATAATCTTCTAAATGTAAAAATGGATGCTTGTAGGATACTGAAGGTGTGACTTTTCTTGTATGTTGATCAAAATTTAATTTGACCTCTATTGACTTGTCTAGTTTGGTTGAACCTGCCAGGAAAACTAACTCCTTCCAAGATAGCTTGCCAGATCAGAAGACCAGTGTAACTCACTGGATCAGCAGACCATACAAACTTCCTCATTTCAATAAAAGATGTAAAAATTTGTTTCGTTATCCAGGGCAAAGTGCTAAACAACCCTTAATGATATTGAAGAGAAGCAAATCAACAACATAAAAATTTTTTTAAACATAGGACCTTTTGTTGTTTATTCTGTTATTGTTTGAGAGACATGGAAATGTGGAATTCTCAACTACTTCTTGCTAGTCAGAAGCTGTAAATCTCTTGTTTGTAGATTGACTTGCTTTGTTTTGAGCAAAATGTTTCAACTTGTATCTGTTGTTTATTTCTTCTTTTGGTTACTTTCTCTTGGTCTGGTTGATCATCTAGATTACAGAAGTTAATCTGTGACAAGCCTGCTCTTTACTTAGATGGGTGACCAGTTAGGAACAGCAGGTACCTTCCTAAGCAAAGTTTAGTAAATAATGTTTAAATATTTCTTAAACCTACTTATATCACTTTAACATTGATACTTTTCGAGAAAGGCATAAATCCACTTTTCTGTTCTCTTATTCATAACAAGTCATTTTGACATAATAATGAAGACCATGAGGTTTTCCCATCAACCGGTACTTGAGAAGGAAAGGGGCACTTCATATGGTGTAATAGCAAGCAAACTATTGTTGTGAGTTTGATTCTCACTAGGTGACCCATACTTCTGGTTTTGTGCCACAACTAAATTAAGCTTAGTAAATAACTACTTTAACTCCACTTGCTGAATGAAATGTTATGAAGGATAAAGTTCAATCAACTTTGGCATTGCTACAAGTCAACTAATATTTCAAAATCCATATGTAAACTATAATTATTCAATAGAGCATTTAGACTGTTGTCATTTTTTTGGTATTGAACAAAAAGATCTCAGCCAATGAATTCTTTATTCATTTCACATCTGTTAATTTTTGATTGATTGATTTTAATGACATGCAAACTCATATAGGGCAATTTTATACCGTGAGGTGAGGGAATTGCAGACACTATGTTTATATTTACATATTTTGTGTAGTTTTTAAAGAATTTTTTGCACATGGTTATATAATAAATATTCCTGTTGAATACAAATTTTTTAAACAGATCTATTTAATCCATAGATGAGATCCTAAGAGGTACTACCATCCTGGAGTACTCCACATTCCCAAGATCTTTAGAACTGGAGCCTCTCCATCAGATTTATTTTAGTGTTATACCCTGGACATCCCTCTACTGGGGATACAGCATATTCTAAGCCCAGCTAACAAGGTGATCTGATAATTTTTGTATCTTAGACACATCTTTAATTAACATTTGTTATAAATTAATTAATCAAAACAAACCTGAGTACCAAAAAATTTATGCATAAAGATTTTAGGCAAGTATCATTGGTAATAGCTCATGTAAAAGGAAAAAAAATGGCGATAAAATATATTCTATTCAAATGTTCTAAATAAACCATTTCCCTGAAAATGTTCAGATAATACAAACTAAAACCAAGAAATGAAAACAAAGGTAAGGTTAGTAATCAGAATAATTCATGAATTAATGTAAGATTCTATTCCTGGATTTCTGACAATGTAAGAATGTAGAATGCACTGAAGAAAGGTAATAATTCAAACAAAAAGATGAAGATATTAGTTCAATTTAACTTAAAAACAATCGCAATATTTTAGCAGTTAGTAAAGTTAGTGAGCACATTGGCATAATACTGGAATAATAAATAAAAGGATAAAACTTTCTCACAACTTCAAAGAACTTTTAAGAAAGCTGGTGAATATATTGACAGAAAAAAATTTAAACAATAAAGATTGGGATAGCCATTGTTCTAATTCATAGAATAATTGTAATACTTCATTACAGCACTTAAGAACTGAGTATAGTGACAAGAAAAAAAAAAAAAACAATAAAAATTGGGATCGTCATTGAAATAATTCATGGAATAATAAAGAATACTGAATTTCACAACTTAAGTTAGGAAAGCTGGAAATATAATTGTGAAAATATACTGATAATCTGTTTAACTCATGAAATAATAATGCTTGCCTAAAATATTCAAACACTTGTTGCATTTTCTTAAACTTGTGAATTAATATAATAGATGTCTTTATGCGGTATTTTCCAAGTAGTTTTAAAACTTTGTATAATATAAACCACATTTTAATCTATAAACAATCTGTATGTAAAAGAAGATAAGAATAAAGATATTCTATTTAGTTTTATTGAAATTTGATTTACATCTTAGAGATACACGCAAAATTGTGACTAAACTCACTTCTAAAGATTAGGAAGTAAAAGTTCAGTGTTTTAACAAACATATTAGGGAATAACTAATTTGAGCTTAATTCAACATCATGGAGGTTCTTGGCATTGAGGAAAATTAAAAGTAAAATACAAACCATAATCCCGAGTTGAAACAAAAATTTACTTTATATATTAGGAGTGTCTAAAAAGTATCAAGACTGGAGCTGCATTTACCAAGAGATAAATGAATAATGACTGAAACATAAATTTTCTTCAAAGCAGTCCTCTCTTAATTTTCAAAAGACTTATTCCACCGAATTTTCCACTGGTCGAGGCACCTCTCAAATTCCTCTTTTGATATAGTGTGAAACATTTCTTTTCATGTCCTACACGCCTTCAAATCTCTTACCTTTTAGATTAATGTTTTGTTTAGGAAACAAGAACAGTCGCAGGGAACCAAGTCTGGAGAGTATGGGTTAATTTGCTAAGTCTTGTGTTTAATAAAAAAAAAATTCGATATTAGCGAAATTGACACCGACTCATCTGAATGCGTAGATATCATGACTATTTGTTATTCAGGCTGCATGAACAATTCTAAATTTAAGAATTTAACTTTTAA
Organism: Sepioteuthis lessoniana; assembly: GCA_963585895.1. Taxonomy (NCBI): domain Eukaryota; kingdom Metazoa; phylum Mollusca; class Cephalopoda; order Myopsida; family Loliginidae; genus Sepioteuthis; species Sepioteuthis lessoniana. Next base: position 14,038 of record CAUZXS010006300.1, read on the forward strand.
ACTCTAGAATAAAGAAGATATGAAAAACGAAACAAGAGAAAGAAAAATAAACTTCTGCAAAATAAATAAACCAATAAAAGTAACTTTAAAAGATACTCTAATCTGTCTTGGGTAAATCTAAATCAAAACTGAAATGTAGTCAATATCATTTACGACTAATCTTAGATTGACACAAGGCAAAAAGTACAGGGCACCCAGTGGGAATCGATCAGAAACGTCCTGCTAACCTAGCTCGTTAATCATTACCAAGAAAAGTACTCAAACAGTGAAAAATGTAATAAATGCGAAAGTTAGATTAAAAATTGAAATCTTTAAAAATAAAAAAAAAAAAAAAAAGTTGCAGGCAAACAAAATGTACATGTAATCAATGAAATTAAAAATCTCTCTTCAGATTCTTAATGTTATTTTAATATCTATTTGTATTTGTTCAAGCTCAATATTGTTTTCATCAAAAACAAAAAATAAACAAAACTAGCACCAGTAAAGATTAAACTAGTTAAGAAAATAAACACACGAAGAAAAAAAAATGCACAAAAATATGTAGAGAAATTATAATTATGAAAAAAAAAGAAAAACTGTACAAGAAATATCAATGGATAAAATGACTTATAGAAGTAATAGAGAATTTTTAAAATTGTTAAAATATACACAAAAACAAATTAAAACCCCACTAAGTTAAATAAAAAAATTAAAAAAAAAGGGCTTAGACTTTATTTGCATCCCAGCAAGACCAAACAAACTTGGGTATTTATTTACTAGTGTGACAGTATCTAAAAAGTGTGTAAAAACTACTTGTGCTTCTTTTTAGTTTGTACGATTTCCTCATAAATGTTTACTAGGCCGCTGCTACTACCGGCATGTATGAAAATCTGTCAGTAGACTCATGCATTATCATTACATCGTTGAGTGATTTTAACTACAAGTCAGATCTGATGTTGCATAAATTTACCGATTAAACTAAGCATTTTATAAACATTTCTTTCATTTCATCTCTGTATCTGATCATATCCGAAAGCAACAAATATTTCGTAACGAAGTGTTCACGTTTTTAAATCAATGTAAAGAAGTGAGATATCATTGAGGAAGTAAGAGGGAAAAATACATCATCTGTAGTAAAAAGTACAATTAAAATAGCAACAATATAATGTATACTTCTTAATTAAGAATAAAGAATCTTTGAATCAATGAAGAAAGGGGAAAATGAAAATGTCGAAAGAAAAAAAAAAGGGGGAAAGAGAACGCGAAAAACTACTACTAACTTAACTAGCTTAATAAAGTAGTACGTAAGTTTTTCGGTTTTTAAACTTAAAAATAGTAATATTAATCTAACAACTGCCAGCTCAAGTAGTACCACAATTGCACTTTTGAGAGAATAACTTTTTGTGGCATGGAGAATTATTAAAAATTTAGCGTACTGCTCTTTTAAGTGCTGCTGTTTTTAGTGTTTCTGTATTTTAGGTCATGTGCTTGCTTTTTCTCTCTAGCAGTTATGGCGTGTGTGTGAGTTAGACACTGATAAAAATGAGAATGCATGATAAAGGAAGATCGATGGGAAGTAAAATGGGATTACTGTGACATATGACCGAATATAAATATGTATGTGTGAGTGTGTAAGTATCTGGTAAAGAGAGTAGATCCAGCCGACAGTAGGAGTTAAAGGTAAAACCCAGTTCCGAACACGTGTATTTGTTTAACTTACAATCGGAAGCGACACTTTGATTTTGCGCAATGATACGATATCCGGGTACCTGTCATCTTAGCATACACCAAACATGGCGGCTCAGAGCGAGGGTGGAGGAAAAGATGATATAAAAACTCAGTTTGTCACTCGGGAAGGAACATATAGACTGATGCATTTGTCTGAATATTCGAGACCAACCAGGGCAGCATACAATGGACAAGCAAATGCGCCCGTAAAAGTCTCCTTCATCAACGTTAACGACGCTTCTGGGTCTCCTGATCGAATATGTTTCAACGTTGGCAGGGAGCTTTACTTCTATGTTTACAAGGGTGTAAGGAAGGTAAGCATCTAAAGGAATTGCATATTTTGTGCTTCTTTATGTCAACTCTTATTCATCAACTGGTCTTGATTCTTTTCTGGGACATCCGTTGTTAAATCGTCCAAGTGTCTGACTGTCCCTCCCTCCTCCATTTGTCTGTGTCTGGATTCGTCCGTACAGTCGGTCATCCGATTTAAAACGACCGTCCCTCAACAGTCGACTGTATTATTTGCTGCTCTTATTCATAATAATTTCCTTCGTCTATCTAAGCTGTGTTATCTACACAAGCTTGCATACTGTTTTAATATACTTCTCACATACCTTGCAAATAAAGTAAAAACGCTTTAGCAAGCTGTTACAGTTTACTTTTATGCTTACAAACATGTGTAACTATAAAATGTTGGTGGTTGGTGTATGCCTGTTTTTTTTTCCCTCCTTTTTATTTTTATATTTCAACTAAAGTTATTAATATTTATCTCTTAAAAAAATTCCCACTTCACAAGCACACAGACACGCACACTATCTATCTATATATATATAATATATATATATATATATATAATCTCACTCTCTCTCAAAAAGAAAAAATAAATAAACAGAAAACAATTATCATTGCGATTATTTCTCTTCTTAGCTATGGACCCAGGTTCACAAAACTTGCACCTGGGTGTGTATGTGTGTTGGCATCAAGTAAAACAAAAAATGGGGGATCAAGTTGGGTTTGTTTTATTAATAAAACCGATCCCCCAATTTATGACCACCTTGTGTAGGTATGATGACTGCTTTTTAGTCTCTTACCCATTAAAAAAAAGTACTTTCTCTGTCTGCACTCGGAGGGGGGGGGGGAACAAAACAAATAAAAAAAAAAATAAAAAAAAAGGGCATGCTTTTTTTCTTTTTTCTTCCACTCTTTAAAACCTATACAGGGAAACTTAGTACTCAAGCCTTAAGATTTTCGTCTGTCAAACCATATACACATAAAATCTTGTCTAAGAAGAGTGAAGTGCTTCATTCATACAACATTGCATGTCTGAAAACCAACATGCACACTTGTTACATATTCTTTTATTTGGTCTTTATGCTTTTTCAATATGATGATTATATTATACTCTACAATGATTGCACACATGTTAAACTTAGCACATGCATATATATAATCTTGCATATACTACATGTTACACTGATTTTTTTTTTTTTTTTTTTTTCTGATTTTATACATAATTTTATCAATTTATTCTACTAGTACTTTAACATCTTTAAGAGATCATGGTGAAATAGAATTATAAAAATGACAGGAAGTAATTTAAAAAAAAAACATTTTCCGGTTTTGTTTTTTTTTGTTTTTTTTGTTTTTTTTTAATTAAAAAAAAAAAATTCCAAATTTAAAATCGGTGTAAGGAGTTTTATGAAAAAAAAAATATATTAAATTATATCATTAACTGATTATCAGTTTTTCTAGTTTAATTTGCGAGACTGTCACTAAAGATGAAAATCTGCCTTTCAAAAAAAAAAAGGTTGCTTTGCTTTTAGTAGTCTTTCTATTTGAATATTTTATTTTATTTTAAATATCTACGAATTTTAAAGATTTATTCACTATACTTAGTTTGCTTTGATTTATTTTATTTTTGTTATTGTTGGCTTGGAGCACACGAAACAGAAAAATGATATACTACTAGCCTTGGGTTTAAGATGTACTGTAGTAGTAGTAGTAGCTGTACTAGTCGTACCTAGTTTACTTAATGATATTTAAATGGAAACTCTGACAGGCACAACGATCGGTTCATTTGTTTTCTATCAACTCATTGATTTTTTTTTTTTTTTCCTCGTAAAAATGAAATAAACACTTTTCATTATACACATCAAACCTCGTATGTAGTGATGCTACCCAACATACAAAACAACAAAAAAGAAACAAACAAAAAGCAATCACTTCTGTTTCTATCGTCTTGTAAAAAATATAATGAAAAGTAAGGTTTCCTTAAAAAGTAACTAATAATTTCTACACTCTTTGAATGGTATATTTTATCTTTATTTACTTATTTATTTTTACTTAAGAGTCGTAATCTCTAGTTATTAAAAATAACGCATGCAGGTTGTTTTAGCTATATCGGTTGGTGAGATGGGCTTATTAATCAACTTACTTTAGAATTAGCTACTAGTGTTAGTCTTAGTCCACTCACAGGGGAAAAAGTGGGGGAAAGAATACTAAGACAAGTTCAGTTAAAATCTTAAATGTGTATTTGTTTAACCAGACTTGCATCTGCTTTTTAAGTCTTTTCAAAAGCGTGTACACTTTTTTGTAGTATTTCGACTAACATTAAATTAATAGTGTGTGTGTGTGTGTATATATATATATATATATATATATATATATATATACAACAAACAAATATCCAATGTTTGCTCTCTTTGTGGTATAAAGAGTAGACCGAATTGTGACGTCATAGTCGAAAACTATCATCGTGACGTCATCCACGTGTTTGAAGTTTATCAAGTGGTTGGTGTGTTAATCAACAATGCCTTTTAAATCTTCTAAAGCACTATATTCGTTTTTGGTAGATTTAGTCTGGGTGTGTTCGTGAGAAATAAAAGAAAATGGATATATCATAAATTGTACTCCCCAAAATTGAAGCTTGATCTGTCATTCAAACTTTGTTGCTGTTGGTTCCTAAACATTTTTATTCACACTCGAGTTTTTTCTTTTTTTTTTTTATGTAATCGAGGGAAATCTTTGTACAGTAGCCTTGATGTTTAACCTTAAATAAGCAATTATGTCTATTAATTTATTTTACGTTCTAATAATAATTCGATATATAAACCCTATAGTAAGTCAGGTACTATTTTTCAGACTTGCAATCATGAGACTTGCACAGATATAAAACAGATTTTTAAAAGCGGGAGAATTTTAGAATTTTTTTCTATTCATCAGACAAAAAAAACTCTCTCCTACCAACTTCTATACTTTTCCAACAACTAATTGACATATTCCTTTTTATTGAAAGAATGCAGTGCAATTTTATTAAACTTTATTTTAACATTTTATAAAATAGTTCATTAAACATTTGGTTTTTGTTTTTAAACTTTATGCTCCACTAAATAATTGGAAATATTTTTATGCAACTTTGATGACATCACAAAGTTACTGGAAGCGAAATTTCTTATGGTTACTTTAAATTTTAGATTTTTTTTTCTCTCTCTTATTTTACTCCTTAGTTCAAATTTATAGTGTTTATGCTTTCTTATTTATCTTTAAACTCATTTTAAATTAAAATTGTTTTTAAAAGTACTCGTACACTTTAGTTCCGCTCTTCTGGAATATAAATTTGATGGTAAAATTTAGTGGGCACCGATTTGATATTTCGTTTCTTGAAATTGAAACCACCATTATTATTAGCTTTTGAAATTAATTTTTGATAAATCACACAATGCAAATCGTGAACTTAAAGACCATATACGATAATATCTATATATATATATATATATGCTTTGCTGCTATAAAAAAGCGAACAGGACGCCTGGAATTGCTGCCTCAAAATATCAGTACTACCAAAATATTATAGATGATAAACTTATAAATTTTTGGGGACTTCTCTTGGGCTTTGGTGATGGCAGCTGTTACCTCGAACGATTATCATCAAAGGAAAGAGGGACAATCTCTGGTGCAGAAAAAAGCAGTCTCGTGGGTCTCGAAAGTGACACTAGTAATGCGACACCCAAAATTCGGTTTTTGATTATTGAATTAAAATTTGTCTAGTTTAAACTCTAATATGCACGCGTGTATGTCTGACTGCGCGCCAGAGATAAATGTTTCTCTTTTATTATTTCTTTACCCATGAAATCAATAAATACACTAAAATAACCACACACACGCATGTGTGTGTGTGTGTATATATATATTCACAATTAACCGAATAATTTAAGATGAGGATACAAAATGAAATAGATTCCGGGTTGATATAATCAGAATCTGTAATATCCTTGTTCAATCAGCAGCATCTTTTTATTTATCAAGCGGTTTTTTTTTTCAGTTACATTTTCTGGATAAATACAACCAACATTTTCTGCAAATTAACTATTACATGACCAATATGACTAGATAGTTTAACTTATTCTATATCACAAAACTTTGCCTGCCCAGCATGTTGTGAGTGTCCTCTCACCAAAACTGCTATGTGCTACAGATAGGAAATGTTTAGTACAGGCAAACTAGGTCCTGATAGTGAGTGTGAGAGAGATAAGTAGGTAGATATGTTTGAGTATTGGAAAAACTTGAAATTATCATTTTGATGTTACATACATCCATGAGCATGCATGCATATATTTACTTTAAATAAATGAAAGCTTACATCTTTGAATATTTAAAAGATAAGTAAACTGACATGTCCATGATAACAATGTGACCAAAAATATTGGGAGTGTCTGAAGCATGACAAACTGAATCTGATGGTGAAGCTCCAGTTCTGTTACTCTGAAGAGGATGAAATTGCATCTTCATTACCATTACTCCAAGGTTTCACTCTCCATGTTGTGAGTTACATTTACTCTTAAAACATTGATATTACAACTATAAACAGTCTGATTAAGATGACTGTAAAGATGGATTTTTGAACTATATAGAAGTGGAGTCTGACTGTTAAATTGACATGAAGTAACCCAACAAGAGTTGACATACCATAAAAATCAACCATCCAAAAAACATTGTGGTCTGCCAATCAAATATTCACAAGGTTTGAAATAATAATCATCTTTTGGCATAGGGACATGTCTGTAGATCATAAGCATTTTTTTCTTTGGAGTAAAAATTGTTCAGAGAGATAGTAAACAATTACTATTCTATTTTGAAACCTGTTGACTCAATCCTAAAAAACAGTCTTTTCTTTTAGAATTTGGTTTGAATTAACTTTTAGCTGAATAAAAGTAAGTTGGTGATTTTTAGTCAAGGGTGACCTGAAAGCTCCCTTTTCACTGAGGTGTAAGGGAGGGTACATTCCCTGGATTATTCCACTTGATCCTTAGCTTTTATAATGCTGAGTGTCAAGCAAGGTGGCTCCAAGTACTTTTTTTTTTTTTTTTTTTTTTTTTTTTTTTTTTTTTTCTTAGTCTTTGGTATGACTCTACCTGGGATTGAACCCTGGTCTCCTGTACCATTAGGCCAATGGCCTGATCAGCTGAGTATTATTTACTAATCAACTACAGTAAACTTGTTAATCAAAAATTGTAATATTAGCTAGGAATAGTTTATACCAATGTTTCCATAAACAGCTTATTTAATAAATTTCTCACTTTAGTTTGGAGTTTTTTATAGTTTGGATGAAGGTGTGTTATTACTATTTGTTTTAAGTTGGTTTGTTTTTTTGTTTGTTTGTTTTTTTGTTGTTTTTTTTTTTTTTTTTTTTTTTTTAGATTGAAAAAATTATTTCTCTTTTCCTTTTTTATGTTGGACAGATTAAATTGTCTTTAAATCTGTCAGAATTTTCAAGAATGCTTCATATTTTAAATATCAGACTTGTGTTTCACAAAATATACAAGATTTTAATATTTGAATTGGTCTTCCAGTTGAGGATATTAAAAATAGATTACAATAGTTTAAATTGTAACTGGTTGAAATTACTTAATTATCTGATAGAGGGGAAAAAAGTTAACAAAATACATTTCATGATTCTTAACAGGATGTAGATTCAAATGAAGGTTGGTTTTTCTAAATAATTCTTGAAAATCTTCCTTAGAATGAGTGAAAAATAAGTTGTTTTTTTTTTATTTTTTTATTTTTTTTTATAAGTTCTTATTTCAATGTTTTTGGTTGCTATTGGAGAACAAATTTCACCCTACATCAAGGTAAAAGTATCCCTATGACTATAAATAAGCATAATTTACTTTTAAAATAACAATGGGTGGTGGCAATTTTTTTAATTCTGATCATTTGATAGAAAAATTAACCAAATTTTACTTTGTTCTAATAAACCTTGTTTATTTTCTGACAGCTTTTCTATATTTTTTGGCTTCATTTAATTTTTTTTTTTTTTTCAATTAGAGTAGCAAAGTTATACTATGCAAAAGGAAAACTTTTTTCTGCTAAAAACGTCTTTATAATTGACCTATTTGTAACAACTTGAGTTTTTTGTTTCTAGTTGACATAGAAATTGCAATAAAGTAGACCCCTACTTAAAATTTCTCACCCCTTCTGCTTACAAGGTGGTAGTGAATGCCTTTCATTTTTGCTTGGTGCCACTTGGAATTAATGTCAATCTATTTTTGGCTTGTTAAATATCTTGTCACAACTCTAGAATCTTCACTAGACATTTTGATTTTACTATTTTCAATTATCAATAAAACTTGGTTTAATTCCTAGCTTTAGATTTGACTTGCAATAACTAAATTTAACACTGTTATATTACAAGATTTGGTTCTTGTGATTCAGATCACCTACACTTAATTTAAACCTCCATAAAAATTTGCTTTGTAAGACATCTTTTTTATTCACATTGTTGGATGATTTATTATAAACTGGTTATGTTTTAACAGTTGACAAATGAAAAAAATTATTGTTGAATTGGAAAATCAAGAAAGACCTGTTTTCTTAGGATATTTCTTGATTATAATTATTAAATATTTATTTAAACTGAAGTTCATTGGTGTGTGTGTGTATATGAATCCACTTTCATTCATTGACAAGTTAAATAAAGTCAAAAAAATAAGGGTATTTGTTAATGTGTTAAATTTTTGAAAATGAAATGGGGAAAATATGGAAAAATAAACACAAATTAACTCTAAAGAAAACTTTATCAAGTCTCCTGAAAGCACTGCTCCTGCTACATCAACTTATTGATAAGCCTGTTCAGTACTTAAATGGTTACCAATTAGGCCTCAATAACTGGTTCTGTAAGTAACCTATGTCCCAAACTTGTCAAAGTTTAATAGTCAGTACCAATATTTGATAACCTCAAAAAATTCTTAGGATAAAATAAAAGCAGTTAAAACAATTTGAATGTGTACCAGTTTCAATAGTTGTGGCTCTACAAGTGGAAGTCTGTCAAGAAGTTTGAAAGTTTATTAGTTGGAGGGATTTAATGATTGTTTGTACTGTTGTGAATATTACATGATATTTATAATTTATTTTGGTATATTATTATAATTTTAAAATAATTTCATTAAATGTTCTAGTAAATTATTCTTTTATTAGTGTTGCACAGAAGCATAAGTTGAGCAATGAAAAAGCCACAGTGACAGTTTAAATGAACAAATGAGAGTAAAGGTTCAAAGAAGTTGTTTTCCTTTTTTTTTCTTTTTTTTTTTTTTTTTCTTTTTTATAAACAAGTGTTGAGAGATTGTTGAATTGACAAAGAAATATTAAGTATTGTTTTAACAAAGAAAATTTTTAAACTCCTCTGCTGGCTAAAGTGGGTGATAATATTAAACAAAACCTAAGTTGTTATTGTTAAATAAAATTGAGAAATTATTATTGGCTTGGATTAAAGAGAAGCAAATGTCTATTGATTTACTTTTGAAAGCAATCATTAATGAAGTTCAAATAATTTTGAGTGATATTCTTCTGATGGATAAACTTACTTGTATTATATTGGTGTGCTTTTTTGTTTTTTGTTTTTTTTTGGTTTTTTTTAAATTTTTTAATATTTTTATTTTTTAATTGAATGGGTTAGCATTGTGGTGAATTTGTATATGCAGACTCTCTCTCACTTTCACCCTTGAAAGTTATTTCTAGCTGAACTGCATAGTTGTGGGGTTATAACTTTGAAACCAAAACTAGCATTTGTAGTACTGTCAGATAAAGGTGTCATTGCTTTTGTGTCCAAGGATTTGGGGAAACTAAAGAGGCGGTGATGGAAATGCTGCTTAAGATGGTTGGATTTAGTTTTTTTTTCTTTTAACTTAACTAAAAGGCTAATATCAAACTGAATATATTTAAGTCATAATCTTGTATTTTGGTTCAAAAATATTGACATACCTCCATGCTAAATATTTTGTATTTCTTGTATAAAATTGTCTCATATGATCATGTTGAAACATTCTCGATGTTAAGTAGGATAAATAATAGAAAGGTATTTTTATTTAGAAGCTTTATAATTGCTTTATATACTAAATGACTGAACCTCTAGGTTTTTTCATAATTCATGAAGATTTTAATTAGGAATGGGTAAAGGATACTAACCAGATAGTTATATCAAGAATTTGACTAAACAAAAAAAAAATATTAGAGTATTTTGAAGTGTATTATTCTAATAAAAATTTAGAAAATTTTTTTTAGAATGATTTTTGTGGGTACAGCAAATACGCTTTTGTGTGTGTTGTACTCGCAAAAAATCCACAGAATACATACATGATTGCGTAAATTTAAGTTATAAATAATGTTGAGATTAATTGTAAATTTGTATTAAATTTGGTGAATTAATTGCTACAAAAACAAACTTAAATGGAAAAATTGAAGGTTTGGTTTTCTGTTGTAGTTTACTTTTGTGGATAAATATTTCCTAATTTAGTTAGTTAATTTAGGTAAATGGTTTGATTTACAATAAGGCCAACATTACTGGTCCCTGAAAAGTTCAAGGTTGATAACACTATTGTAGCCAAGAATAATTACTTGTTGAAAAACAGGATATTAAAATTAGAATGAAAATGAATAATCAAATAGTTATTCATTTTCAATTTTATTTTTCTAATAACTTTTAAAGGAATTTTAAAATGAAAATTAGCTAATTCCATGAAGAAAAAATGCCTTTTTTTTTTTCTTGTCAAATACACCAGGTAATAAGTTTGTTTGAGGTGAGAAGAGACAGTTGTTTTGGTGACACAATTTCATGTTGAATCCAAACATATTGCAGAGCCCAGTGGGCTGGGGCTGTAGAATATATTGTCTGCATCTCTGCTGAGGAGTAAACCCTCGCCCCACAAATGTCCTGGATATGACAGTAAACAATCTGATGGTGAGGCTCTAGTGATGCTGGAGCTTTGAGGAATGCAGAGTACCCCTTCATTGCCATCGCTATCAGGTCCACTCTGGCCTGAAGTGGTAGCACCTGATAGGGTCCTATGTATGGGTCAAATAGAAATGTTTGATATTTAAACTAAGTGCAAACAAATGACTTATGCTAAACTGAATTGTTTGAAATAGAACTGTTTGATCATTTAACTGTGTGAAAATAAATGACTGTTTAATTGAATTGTTAGTGATATATAGCAATACTTGGAACTATTTAACTTTTGATTTATGTTTATAAATCATATCTTATATATATAAACTGGATTTGGCATTAAATGACCTATAATGATTGATATGCCATAAAACCAAACCAAATCAAACACAATGCAATTTTAGACACACTCCCGCACGCACACACACACACTCCTGCACACATAGTAGTTTTACTCACACACTTGCACATGTACGCACTTAAGAATAAAATCTCTTTTCTTAAGACATCAATTGAATATATAGGTCAGTTAGGATGTAATTGTACAGTATTGTGGTTTACATTTTTAATGATAATTTATTTATATACTGATTTCAATGCACTACAGTTTGTGGGATTTTTTTTTTTTTTTTTTTTTGTTAGTCATTGTTGATTTTAGACTACAAGTAGAGATAATAGCAAGTTTGTCTAATTCACTTACATAATAAATATGAAAATGTTAGGAAATTTGAGTATTCAGTTAGTGTAACTAAGAGATAAGGCACCTGTTATGCAAATACAATAGATCAAACTTTAATGTGATTTGAATCACCTGATTACTTTTCATTTACATATATATGCTATTGAAGTGTAAATAAGATTGTTTGGTAAATCTTTCAAATTTAATTTAATTTTTTTTTAGATAGCTATCATTTCATTAAAGTCGTAATAAAATGAAATATAGCTTTTATTAGATTTCTTTGAAACCTTGATAGTTTTATTTATTTCATATTCATTAACAAGATTGCAAGAATTTAACTTTTAGGATTATTACTATATATCAAATTGAAATTTCTTTTTATCATTACATTAATGATTAGCTTGCTGACTATTGCTCTACTGCAAAAGCCCACACTGATTTTTTAGTATTATGACAACGGATTATACTACCAAGTCCTTGGTGGTTTTAATCCTTAACATCAATATCAGCTATAGAAAAATTTGTGGTTTTTGAGTCCGAATGCTGATCAGTGCATATGTATCCTGATTTTTACAGCTGGAGATCAAATCACGGTTCAGGAGTCTTTTAGCTTGACTCAAGAACATGGATCTGCGTGCTGACATTAGAAAAAAATCCTTCAAACTGTTCTGTTTATTCAAAACTGTTTTAATCACCAAATATTTTGTCAGGTTTGTTAAAATTTGAAAACAATGTCTGGTCTCATATCCTGTAGCATCACTAAATGAAGTATACAGAAGATATCTTAGCAGAGTATGGGGTAGATGATAATATTAAATATCTGTTCAACATATCACAAACAGAAATGAGTTAGTGAAATTTTTTCCAGATTGGTATATTTTGTTTGTTCATTTTCTCTCCACTCTGCACCCCTTTTTTCCCCCCCCTCCAAATTGTACCAAATGCTGTTAATAGTATAACAATGTAAAAGATCTATCAAAGTAAAAGCTAACTCCTACAATGTGTGATTTAAAGCACATAGATATGCTACTTCAAAAAGCATGTAAATGTGCTGATACAGATTTCTTGATGGGTAGATTGATACATTTCTGAAAGTCAATCTTTCATTTGTGATTCAAACTAGATTATGATGGCTCTGAAATGGCTAATGTAACTTTAAATATTTGATAACTGTTTTAAATATTACATCTTGTGTCTGTTTAGGGAAAGCTGGAGAGGACTAAATGACAGTATTATCATATGCTGAATGGGATTTTAGAGCGTGCATGCAATACACCTGTTTGCCAATAAAACTTGCTATGCAGTAGTGTTGTCTACTTAAGTAGGTAATCATTTTATCTTTTCTCCAAAAAATATAGCAAACAGTATTATGTATTTTATGCAAATATTAGTATTAATTGGGATGTGCTGCTGGTGAGCAGATCTCGCTACCCATATGAATAGCATCTTTTTTTGTTTTATCTCTAGTTTAAAAGTTGAAGTCCAAGTACTTGGCAATAGTACTCAAATTAAATGATGCTAGTGTGTGTGTGGGGGGGGCACTCGAAGCTAGAGGAAAGGATGAATTTATAGGTTTAATTTTGAGCTTCAGCAGCTGAGTTGTTAAACTAACTGCTACATTTAACCAGGCTTCTTTGAACTAAAGAGGAACAAGTTTTTCTTGCTGAGAACTTATCCTTTATTACTTCTGAACTGTGATGTTCTTTGCCATCATAGAAAGACAACCAGAGAGTCCCCTACCCCTCCTTTTTTTTTTTTTTTTTTTTTTTTTTTTTTTTTTTTATAACTAAAAAAGATAAGGAAATACTAGCCAATGGCCCTAAATAAAAATACCATCAATGCTGTTGGCTAATAGCTACACTTTTGTAATTTGTTTTATGATTGATGATAAAACTGATAGCATCCCTAGTTTCATTGCTTTTAAAAGCAATAAATATCTTAAAACAAATCAGATATGTTTGGTTAATTAAAATTCTTGAATGGACATCTATTTGTAATTCAATAAATGAAGCATTGATTAATAGTGTCTAAGTAGAAGCTGGTGTTTGTCAACTTATAATTTGAAGAACAAATGTTGACCTTTTTGCTAATGTCAACCTCTTGAATGGTAATCTTAGAACAGTATTCTTTAATTGTTCACTTTGAAAAAGATATTAAAATTTTATAATTTAAAAAAGCTTTCATTGAATAGATGACAATTACCTGTACTTACAAGTGATTATTTAGATATTACAGACTAAAAGCAGTAGTAGTCTTAAAGTGATAATTCATAGAATTATACTATGTTTATTTCATTTGGTTGGTCAATCTTACCTTCAGGACAGTGGTTTCTGGTGATTGTTTCAAAATGATACTTAACATTCATTAACTAACTTAATTGCCTAGAGAAGGTTGGAGATTTAATCAGCCATAAATGTAATAACAACAAACGTGATGTTCACCAACCCTTATATATAATTTGATGGTTTCTAATATTTCTATCTGATACTAATTTTAAATAGATCTATGGGACCCTAATGGTTACTATCACTCTAGGTCGGTGGACCTGAGAGTAATGGCAATGTAGTGGTGACTCTATGGTTCCCAGATCTCCAGGACTGGAGCTGCAGAACTGTATGTAGTTAAGTATCATACCCAGGATCTTTTTTTTTTTTTTTTTTTTTTTTGTTGGGTGGAGGTGGAAAGGCCTCACCCCTTTGCAAGGGATGCAGTCAGCATATTCCAAGCTCCACACATGGGATGAAATTTTGTAGTTTCAAAGTTGGAAACCACTCTATTGACTGGGGTTGTGGAATATATACCATACCTCTGCAGAGGGGTAAACTTCTACTCCTTCAATGAAGCCACTTGTTGGCCATGGATGGCAACCTGTAATGCTTGAGGATGGGATCCAAGTGCCTGAGCAGTCCATGATCTAACAGCCAAAGTGATCTGTAATATTTGTCTTTGGCCCTTGGGCTAGATGGGTGGTTGGAGAGACCTGACCTAATCAGTTAATCATGTCAAGCCCTAGCACTTATGATTGTCTTGACCATATTGTTCAAATTGGTCTTATGGCAAACAGCACCCAACCCTTTTTATCTTGTAGGTGGTGACCGAGTCATGTTGAGGAAAACAAGACTTTGAATGTCTTTGGTATTACACTTAAATGCATCTGACGGTGAGGCTCTAGTTCTGGAGTTCAGGGAATGTGGAGTATCCTTTCATTACCATTACTCTCAAGTTCTTTCTGATTCAGAATAATAGTACTTGTTAGGGTCTTGTCTATGGGTCAAATAGAACTGTTCAATTATTTACTTATTAAACCATACTGCTGTCTGTAAATAGTTTGTATTAGATAGGAATATTAGATGAATAGAATTACTTGTGTTAACTAGCAATACTTGAAATCATTTAACTGTGTGCAATGGCTCTCATTTGAAAATATTTACCTATGAACTATTAGCTTATATATATGGCATCAAATAACTATCATGGATTGATATGCCATAAAACACCAACCAAACATGGTGTAGATTTTGGTAATAACACCATTTTGTTTGTATAATGTTCCATTAGGAATAAAATCCTATTATCTTTGGTCTACAAAATTTTTTTTTTATAAAAATTATTAGGACTTACTTATTTATGGTTGCTACTGTAAGTATTTTGAAGTATTGATAATCTAATGTGAAAAACCTTTTGTATCTTTTCAGCACCATTATTTAGAGTACTACGAACATAATTTATTCTAAAAGTATAATAACATTAAGTTAATTTGGTGAGCTTGTAGAATTATTTTTTTTGCAATTCAAGTAAGTTGTACTTATTAATCCATCTGTTATCCTCCCAGTGATGAGTGAATGATTGGGCAGATTGTGCTCTTCAGCCTTTATATGTCAACCATTCAAAGCAGATATATTCTGTTCAAAAATTGGTCTTGTGTTATAACATTCTTGTGGTGGAAGTATTGGATAAATGCAACCATTGAGTAAACTTTAAGGTACTTAGTAAGACTACAAAATCAATTATACAACTTTCTAGTAAAAAAAATTTGATGTTGACAAATTCAGACTAAACTTTCAAAGTGTCCCTTTAAACACTCCAATATGAACATGTCTTTGGAATGACACAAAACTGCATCTGATGGTGAGGCTCCAGTTCCGAAGATTTGGAATGGTCAGATATTATTTAAAACTTATTTGTAATCAATTGGAATACTTGTACCATATACTTGTTAATTTTTTGTATAAAAAGTTATTGGAAGCTATAATTGTTTACGAAGGATTATTAGTTACTTGAAACCATGTAACTCAAATTACTATTGTTAAATAGGAATACTTGAAACCATACTACTGTGTGCAAATTATTTCTATAAGATAGAACACTTGATATTATAACTGTAAAATAAATAATACTTATATAAATGTATAGCGACTACAATTTCCTAACCTCTCTGCATAAAATCACCCTAGATGGTTTGACATACCATTAGAATCAATCCATCAAAATAAATAAAATTTCTTTCTAATTTGAACATAAATATGAAATTTGCTTGTGTGTATGTATCTTATTTCAAATACCTAAACAAACAAGTTAATATTTTCCTAAGCTGAGCTTACACATACAAAACCAAAGGAGGTAGAAAATTAGCAGTCTTAAAGTTTTGGCTTTTTATATAAGTTCAAACTGCTGTCACTGAAATCTATAACCATCTCTGCCACAAGGTAGTCTTGAATAAAGTAACTCAAGTTGGGTTTGTATTTAGTTTTTTTTTTTTTTTTTTTTTTTTTTTTTTTTATATAAAATTACAAGGGGACAGTTGAAATTCCTCTGACTACCTGACTATATACATGACTCGTACTTGGATTACTGGCTATCATGCAATTTAAAAAAATTTTTTTTATCCATTTTATTTTTTCTTCTCCCTGGCTTATTGTTTTACATTTCACTCTGTAATGTTTGACATGTATGACATTGGGTTTTTATCAACTGTCTGCAGTTTGTAAAAGTTGTGGGAATATGGAAATATTGTGTAATCTTCAGAAGCAAATGAGCAGCTGAAAAACTAAAGTGTGTGTGTGTGTGTGTGTGTACACACACTATATATGGATGGTAAGTGATGTTAGAATGGTGAATTAAGATTGTGTGGATTGTATATAGCAGGTTCTGTTTTCCTGTTTGCTCAAGTAAATTTTAAGAAATCCCTTTAATTTATTTTCCTGACTAAGGATGAAGTCTTCAGATTTTTAAGAGAAGTTTTGTCGATGTCTTTAATTTCATTTTTATTTTCCCCAGAATTTCTCTTTTGAATAATTTTCCTTTCTTTAATGTTGAAAAACAAGTCTATCCATCCCAGAAACTGGATTAATTTTAATTAATTCTAGATTACCTGTGAATTTACTTGGTTCCTATTGTAACATTCCATTATGATATTGATGCTTCTATTTAGGAAGGAGTGAAAGATTCTAATTAGTATTACCTAATTATTTCTGTTATATGGAGGATTTGGGATGATTTTAGTATCTTGGGTAGGATATTAAACTGCAGCTGATAAGATCTGGAAGTATGAAGTACACCATTTCCCAGGTCCACTTTAACTCAAAGTACCTGTTAGAATTCCACTTATGAGTCAAATAGATCTGTTTCTAAGTCATTTGTATTACACAGGAATACTTGAAACCACATAACTGTCTACAAAGTATTTATTTATATTATTATATAGGAATATCTGTTATCAGTGTGAAAAAGTAACTTTAGCAAACAACCATACAAAAAAATGTAAATACAAATGTACAATGAATGCAAGTTTTTGTCTCTAGACATAAATACATTTTTTTTTCTCCACACACAACCTCTCATAATATTTATCATAATTGCTTGTAAATATTTTACTCTAACTGTAAGAATTATTGTGGGACCAAGTAGTAGAAAATTCTTTACTGATAAACCGATTAGTACTAAATCACCTAAAGGCTTGAATTTATTTCTTTTTTATTTTCTTTTTTTTCTTTTTAAGTACTACATAAAACTAATAAACCTACTTAAATAATGTAACTACTTCCAGAATTATCATTTAACAAGCTGAAGTACATATCTATGCACTGCAGCTTGTTCAGTGATAATTTTATACATTTACCCAATCCCTCCACCATGGGGAGATGTCACAAGATCAAATTTTAAACAGTGAAGTTGGGTTGAAATCAGTTTTTCTTCTAGACTGGTTTCCTAACCAAAGCTGAAGAACTCGGTATATGCCCTACCACTTACCCATAGCTGAGGGAGACCAGATGGATTAATTCCTTTCCTAAGGGTATTAGAATGAAGTAAAACTCAAGCACACTCATCCAGTATTTGAACTTGGGTTGCTGATTTGATTTCTTATGGCAATAACTGTTACATAAAGCACATCTTCTGAAGTCCATATCTATGTCAAGAGGTCAAGATTTGTATTAAAGCTAATTATAATCATAGTAAAAGAATTTGAGTGACTTGAGATATTTAGAAATTTAATTTTTTTTTCTTTAGTCCTAACTTAGCAAGAATATTTAGTATTAATATTCAATAATCAATATTTACTGCTCAGTTGGGTGAAGCTATAGAATACACCAACTGCATCTCTGCAGAGAGATAAGACCCCTCCCCCATACACGCACAAGTATCCCAGATATGACACTTAACCATCTGAACCCAGTCCGTTGGGGCTGTAGAATATACTAACTGCTTCTCTGCAGAGGTGTAAGATCCCACCCCACCTCATTGAGTATCCTGGATATGACACTAAACCATCTGATGGTAAGGCTTGAATCTTGGAGTTTTGAGGTATGTGGAGTACCCCTTTATTGGGTCAAATAGAATTTTTTAACCATTTAACTGTGTGCAAACAAATGACTTGTTAGCGTTACATAGCAATACTTGGAACCATTTAACTGTGTGCAAATAAAACTATTAGTGGGGAATACTTGAGATACATGGTTTGAGAAAATGTCCAATTGAAGAGTGACATTTTCACCCGCCATATTCTAATAAATAAGAAACAAAACAAAAAACTGAAAGTTTGGTCCAATATCTATGGGCTCAGTCTGCTGAGTAAAGACTGCAATTTTAAACCAGTAATGGAAGAAGTTATTTGCAATGAGCATATCTGGGACACCTTCATAAACTGTCTACTCATATACAAACTAGACTCATAGAAAATATAGTACTCTGTCTAAATACCTTGTACAACCAGGCTGTCCTCTTAGAAATGGCTACCAAGCAATCTATTTAGAAACTACTACCATAAATAAAGCATCTTCTGAAGATCCTCTTTCACTGAAAACAGTCATGTAGTTGTGGCTAGTAATAAGACTCTACTTCTGAGGGTTAAACAATCAACCTAGGGCTAAGTGCCTTGCAAGAAATACTACCTGCAATAGTTGCAACAAAAAGGGCCTCTACACTAAATTATGCAAATCTAGTCAACCAGCAACTACTCTAAATTTGTCTTGGATTACCAACACAACTAATTTGTCGCAAACCATTATGGATGTTAAAATTAACATTTCAGTCCAGGCTTTAATAGACACTGGGAGCTCTAAGAGCTTCATAAATCATCAAATCAAGCAACTAGGCCTAGCAGTCATGCCTGCAATTGAAACAGTTAGGATGACTTTCTCATCTGTCTTCTAAAATAAGTGGTGCCATTTCAGTAGATTTACTGGTGGAGGATAAAGCTTGCTCCAATATGAAACTGACCATATGTTATGATATATATTACTGGGCCATGACTTGTCACAAGTCTTGTATTTCTGTCTTGTTTGGAGAACCTATATCAAAATTAGCTGTGTAGCCTTGTTGCTATAAATATCCAACCTCCTTGTTTACTAACCTCTCACCTAACTGCAAACCCATAACTATGAAATCAAGGCACTTTTCAGGTGCCAATAAAACCTTTGTAGCTCCTGAAATTAGAAGTCTATTGAAAAAAATCGAACCAAGGTGAAGACCTGAGGAGTTGAAGTTCTGGTCACCTTTAGGAGAAAACCACAAAAGGTGAATGGGGGTGGACTATTTGCAACCTGTAAATCAGTTTGCCTTATTAGATGTGTTCCCTCTTCAAATTGACGTCTTGATACACCGTGGCTAAGTATCGCTGCTTGACCTAAGAAGTGCATACCACCAAATACTTATTAAAGACTCTGAAAAAGAAGATATACAGCCTTTTGAAGCTGATGGTCAACTCTATCAGTTCTGTTGCATATACCCTTTGGGGTTATCAATGAGGTAATTTACTTTCAGAGGATCATGAACAATTTAATTTCTTCTGAGAGGTTTGTTGCTGTTTTGCATATGGAAATAATGTGACAGTCTGTCAGAAAAATTAAGGAGGAACATGATATTGGAAAAATTTCTGAGATTAGTAAGAAAGAAAACCTAATGTTGAATGAGGACACTTTCTTAGCTAACACTGTCACTTTGCTCGGCTATCAGATCAGCCAAGGATCTATTAAACTGTCTCATTAAGAAAATTCTGACCCCTTGAGATAAGGCAGTGTTGCCATGAGTAATTGGACTCTTCTTTTAATATTCTCAGTGGATATCAAAATTCTCTTACGGGATTAGACCTAATTATCAATATGTCATTCCCTCTTGATTCTAGGGCAGAGAAAGCTTTTGAGGACCTTTTTAAAGTAGATTGGGAAAGCCCTGTTACTTTCTAGAGATGAAAATGTTTCCTTGATTGTTGAAACTGATGTCTCAAATACTACAGTCACTGACCTGAACTAAGCAGGCAGAAAGGTTGCCTTTTAAGAATGTAAGCACTCAGCTATTGAGAAACGGTCAACTATATTAGATTTGCAGAGATTAGGGAAGATAATAAAATTCAACAGTGGCAAATGGAATTAGGATGTTATGACTATATTGTCTACCAACCTGGTAAAAATGACATTTCTGCTGACATGTTCGCTGCAGAGTTACTGTCAATAATAATTGTTCAAGCTTCATGTTCATCTCTGCCATCCTGGTGTAACAAGGTTCATGCATTTTATCAAAATAAGAAAACTATCTTGCTCCAAGGAAATATTGAAAGTTCAACTGAGGCCTATATTCTATTCTTTAGACTCTACATTTCTCATTAAAACTACTCAACATATGGAATGACTTGGCATGGATTTCAAAGGGCTGCTTTCTTTTGCCCCTAATAACTTTTCTACTGACTTTGGTAGATGAATACTCCTGCTTTCCTTTTTACCTGTCCTAATTTGACTTCTATCATTGGTATGAAGTGTCTGAACCAGATCTTTACAGTATTTGCTATCCCGTACATCCATTTAGTCTGTAGGCCCTCATTTACTGCCAAGGAGTACAGAGAATACCTAACTAACTTAGGTATTGCAGCCAGTTGGTCCATTCTCTATAATCCTTGAGGAAAAGGGCAATACAAATGTTACAATGTAATAACTTGGAAGTCTATTACCCAGGTATTGATATCTAGAAGTCTTGGAACTGTACAGTGGGAAAATGTATTACCTAAAGTTTTACATTTGATTGGGACTCTGCTATGCATGGCCACCAAGTAGACCAAATAGAAGCTAATCCTCAATATGCTCACATACAGTTGCCAATAGAGGAGAAACAAGATCAATTCTGGGTAGAAGCAGTGGATCCTACTATTGAAGAACATATGGGTTCAGGTCCTGAAGAAATCCTAATTACTGTTTTGGAAAGCCCAAATGATGTGATATCCTAGCTACCAGCTAAAAAATAAGCAAGCTAGTTCCTCTCCTTTCTCCTCCTGTGTCCTCTGAAATGGTCTACCTGAGAATACTGAAAGCTGGTCCATTACCTCCGATTACAAGAAGAAATAGGAGAATGAACTGTTAAAACCTATTCATGTGTATTATGGGTTATTCTATTTCAATATTTTTTTTAATTTAAAAAAAATTTATTGCTTAAACAAGTAAAGCCTTTAATAAGGTTACTTTTATAAGTCTTATGTTTTCTTATGCAAGTTCTATTACACATCTCTAGCTTTAATTTTCTATAAACCTAATTAGTAATGTTTTATTAAATATAATTGTTTGAAAGTTGTCCTTTTTTTCTTTTAGTTTAGAAAGTTTAAACTCTGTATGATTAGTTATCTTTCAGAATTATGATTTCTTGAGTTTGCTGTGAACTTTTTTTGATTTACAAGTTTACTACAGTCAATTAGTAAATAGTATTCAGCTAAAAGTTAATTCAATCCAAATTCTAAATTGAAAATTTTTTAGGATTGAGTCAACAGGTCTTAAAATGAACAGTATTTTATTTGGAATTGTTTACTATCTCTTTAAACAATTTTTAATTTAAAGGAAAAAAATGCTTTGATCCACAGCATGTCACTATGCCAAAAGATGATTAACATTTTAAATCTTGTGAATATTTGACTAGGCAGTGTTTTTGGATGGTTGATTTTTAGGGTATGTCAACTCTTGTTGGGTTACTGCATGTCAATTTAACTGTCAAAATCCACTTCTATATGGTTCAAAAATCCATCAGACTGTTTATAGTTGTAATATCAATGTTTTAAGAGTAAATGTAACTCACAACATGGAGAGTGAAACCTTGGAGTAATGGTAATGAAGATGCAATTTCATCCTCTTCAGAGTGACAGAACTGGAGCTTCACCATCAGATTTAGTTTGTCATGCTTCAGACACTCCCAATATTTTTGGTCACATTGTTATCATGGACATGTCCGTTTACTTATCTTTTAAATATTCAAAGATGTAAACTTTCATTTGTTTAGAGTAAATATATGCATGCAGGCTTAAGTCTTGTATGAAGAATGTTCAAAAACTAGTCACTAAGACAGAAATGAACAATAAATGAAACATTGATTTCCTTTTAAAATAGTTCCTTTTGCATTAAACATCTTCATTCTATCTTATGTTTCATAAGCTGAAGCACTTAAACTTTTGATAGGATGTGAAGTTATACCATTATATCTAAAATATCCACATTATCAAATCTTGCCCCTCTTTTTCTTTTACATTAATTTTCAGTTTAGGAATGTCACATAGAATTGGGTTAGGGTTAATATAGAGGATACAGCATAATTTTTGTATTTTGCCAAAAAGTATCTAGATTGGCTTCATAATTTTTGCAAATTGGCACTGGTTTCTTGAGACAACATTATTTTAGTATCAGTTACTCAACTGTTCACACATCTTTATCTTAATTTGAGGTTTTAAAATCTCAAAAACAAAAAAAAATACTCTTAAAACTTTTTGATTATGTCTAATAAATGAGACATTATCAAGATAACCTGAAAGAAATTACATATACACACAAATTACTGGATGTCGAGACCTACTTTGCCAGCACTAACATTTCCAATCTGTAGTACATATAGCAGTCTTGGTGATAGGACTTACATGTTGTGTAGGCAAAACCTTGTTATATAGCTTAAGTTAAACAACTGAGTTGCATGGTTCATGTATCAGTTAATTTGCAGAATATTTTAATCCAGTTTTTATCTTACAGATGTGTCAATAAAATGTACCTCAAGACACTTTTTAATGAAGATGCTACATATTTATTTTTGAGTAATTATCTCAAATTGATTGATTATCTGTATAAACCAGCAAGGGTTTCTTAAGCATATTTGTCTACAAAATCACTCCTTTCATCCTGCCTTTTGCTAGTCTTCTGTTATAAGAGGTAGTTTTGTGTTCTCTTTAATTACATAACTTTGTGGCTTAAGTTGTTATTTTCTGAGTCTTCTGTCTAACCTCTTGCCCCTTTTTGGCTCAGACTAGATTGTCTTTGTAAGTTTTGTGTGTATATATTTTGAATAAGTGATATAGTGGGTTTCAGCCTAAGACCTTATTTACAGGGAAGATCCAGGTATTATCTATATAAAACTGTAAGGGTTTCTCTCATATCTGTCCACATAGGACTTTTATTGTCCTGTCTTTTGCTAGTCTTTCCATTGTTAGCAGAGGTAGTTTTATGCTTTTTCTTATTAAGGACCTTTTAGTGGTTATCATCTGGTTCTTCTGTTCATATTAAATACTTTCAGATCAATTACTGAAGCACTTTTTTTTTCCTCTCTCTCTCTCTCATTAAGAGCTCTATGCAAGTGTTTTGTGGGTACATGATATTTTGAATAAGTGATATAGTGGGTTTCAACCTGATAGACCTTATTTAAAGGTCTGTTTATTATAGTGTTCAGTTTTGCTGCATACTTCCCTTGCCACAACCTCCATACAAGATTTGACAAATGATATGTAAAATTAGACCACATTGACTGGTTATAACTGTTCATTATCAATTTTATTTTTGATGTTTATTATATTTTATAGATTTGATGGGTTAATAAATACCAATTTAATTTTGTCATAATTTCATTACTTCACTTAGTTTACTGTACGATAGTACTTAATACATTTCTAAAATATTTTTTGATGCCTGAAAAACTATAAAAGCAGAGCTGAATATAACAGTAATATCCATCTCTCTTTTTGTATATTGTGTGTGACATAGTATATTTATGTGGTATGTTATATATAGTTACACCAAAAAGTTCATAGATTGATGAAAAACATTTTACACAGGAAATATTTAATTTTTCAACATTATCTTTGACTTTGTAAATACACTTTTCACTGAATATTAATTACATGGGTTGAACCTATATACAGTAAAAATCCCAGTTGAAAATTCAGTTAATTACTATGTTTGGTTACAAGTATATAGATCCACTTTCATAACTTTATTGAAATTTTAAAATAAAAGGGTTAAGATTAACTTTTTAAAAAAAACAGCACTTTCTATTTTTCATAAATGTACTTATCAACCTTTTATTGGATGTGCATTATACATAGATAATATAAGGTGTTTTAAACAGAATATTACCTGATAAAGATTAGTTTTTATTAAAAACCTCAAAAATGGATGTTATTTCCCTATATTTGTTTTTATCTAAGGTTTGGCATAAGGCTGTTTAGGGGCACTCATTGAATATTAAACTCTATACTCATTAATAGGTTGCAAGTAAAGTTTACTGACCATTACACCGTGTTAAGGTGCCTTTCCCCATGTCAATTACTGGTTAATAATCAACTCTGGAATTTGTCCTTTTGTGTTAGGAAGTATTTTAGCTTGTTCTTAATAATCTAACACTTAAAATGTCCTAGTTGCTTGGGATATTTGAAATTCATGTTTGGTTAGGTAGTCTGATAAGAGTAATTTTTGTGCTTTTAAACAAATGCAGAATTTCATATATTGAATGTTAACTAATGCTAAGTGAAGGCAGGCAATAAAGCCTTTTATTGAAATTCATTTCAAACTTGTCTTTCTGTGTGGTGAGTTAATTTTAAATTTTATTATAATCAAGATAAAATACTAATTACATCTAAGTCATTTTGCAATTTAGATTTATTTTATGCTAAAATTTCTATTTTGAAAGACTTCAGAAATTTAAACTTCCTGAATTTGTTGCTATTTTTTTTTTTTTTTTTTTTTTTTAATACTCAATTGTAAACTTCATTTTATCACTTGGTTGTTTGTATTAAGAAAATACTTGATATTTACTTGTTTTTATTCTAATATGCATGAACAGGTACTGTAAGCAACTGAAAACCTAAGCAAAGCTTACTAAATAACAAGATATTTGGTTTCCTTTTTCCAATATACTATGTTTGACTAATGATTATCAACCTTGGACAAGTACTATTAGTCAGTCATTTAAAAAAATCTATTTCTGAAAAATTTAACAGCTTAATTGTCTTTAAAATTATTTCAAGAGCTAAGTTATTTACTAAGTTTAGCTTAGTTGTGGCACAAAGCCTGAAGTTTGGTGCACCCAGTGAGACTCGCTAATGATGGTCTGCTATTCTATCTTCTAACCATTTCACCAATACAGTCTAGTATTCAGTAGGAAAGGATTCTTCACTTTTAAAGGAATGTATTTGCTAAAAAATGAAAACAATTTTATTTCTTTAATTAAAAATGTAAAAAGCCTTGAAAGAGCATTTTTTATTTAAAAAAAAATTCTATTATTGGATTAATTGCAAAAATTGGTATCATTTCTAGGCATTATCCACAATACAACTTTTATGTGTATAGATAAAAATCATTTGCACAGTAATCTAGTTATTTACTAATCATATCTTAGATCTAGCACAAAGACAAATACAGGGCACCTAGTGAGGATTTAACTCTATTACAGTTCTTGTTGGTCAGGAAGATTAGCTTGCTGACCTGTATACTACAATTAAGATATCACAATAACTTTATAGTTTTGAAATTTTAATTTGTTTTTAAAGAGATGTTGATACATTAAATGTTATATGCCAAAGGAAGTGTGAAATGGCCTCTTATAGTTTTTTTTGGGGGGGGTCATGGTATTAGGAATACTTGTAGTAGCAGAAAAACATACTTATCTAAGTCCTAAAATATTACTTGGGTGTCAAATTTTGATCAGTGAAGGGAATTTAATAATCGTAGTTGTCCTGGTACAAGGACATAGTTGTTGGACATCAGCAAAGCAGTCTTTGTGTTGTGATATTAATCTGTGAAATAAGCTTGTTAACCATTGTACTCCAGTAGGTTCTTTCTCCTCCTGCCACCCTGTCAGAAAGCTATGGAAACTTAAAAGAATACAGCTGAGAGATAAACAGATGCTCCATTCTAATCCCAGTCAATCAGTTAAATCTATAAAAGGAAATCTTGCTGGGCTTTTGTTAATAAAAACATAGTTAAATGCAATGTAACTTTAGTATGTTAGTCTGCAGAAAACTATTAAAGTTATATGTAACTTTTGAATATTGACTTTAGTAGAAAAATTTCATAGAACTGATTTTGTATATTAAGTTTATTAGGAAGTAAGCCAGCTTTTTTATTCAAATAGGAGTGCAACCCATTGATATTTGATGACTGTTTTTTACAAAATGGAAATAACTTGGATAAAACTCTGATACATGTGATTGGTCATTGATTATTTATTGATTAGTGTAACTGCTCCATTTTTGAATGGTATCCAGTAATGCAATCAGTGACACTGATCACCCATATGTAAAGGTAGTATTCCATTAGCTGTATGAATTTTTTTATTATATACAAAGTTCTTAAAAAGACCCCTATGACTTGTAAAATATCAGTAATTTAATTCTTAGTCAGTTATAAGTAATTGTAAAAAAAATTTTTCTTTAAGTTTAATATAGTCTTAAGTAATTATTTTGTATATAAAGTTTTTTGGAAATTTTCAGTTTATATGAAATCACCAACTTTGTTTAGGAGATATTGGCTAAATAAATATACACAATTTAGCTTTCATGAAATATCAAAACTGTTAGAATTTTTCATGTAAAAAAATTATCTTAATCAAAACAAATTTGAGATATGGTATGATTTACAATATTTATTACAATAATTAAGGTTTCCTATCTACATCATTGCTTCTGTCTTTTGGCCTGAGAGGCTCAAAAGGTAACTGACAGCTTAGTTCCAGAGGGCATTTCTTCCTGAACAACACCTGACTCCTCACCTAAAAGGGGGTAAGAAATGGATATATTGCCTGGTTCTTGAGACACTCCTGAAGAGGATACTGACAGAATCTAAGCAATTTTTAAAACCACTGCACAGGAAACTTGCTTGTGTCTATTTTAGCTTGATACAAAACTAAAAATGTATTCTATCCACATCAAGTGCACCTTCCCTTATCCTAAAAATTTTTTAGTTACATTGCTAGTGAAGTACTAAATTGTTTAGAAAAGGACCTGTCCAGTATATTGACAAGACATGTAAACATTTGATCAATACTCATATATATATATATATATATATATATATGTGTGTGTATATGTATGTATGTATATAAATTATTTTTAAAAAATTTTTTTAAGATTTAACATTAGCATAATGATTATTGTTGAATTAAATGGACTTGGCACTCAGTTTAAAATCTAATACCCTTAGGAAAGGCATGTATCCATCTGTTTTCCCTTTAGGTATAGTGTTGGTCCCCATAGTATAATGGCTAAAGTGTTAGACTGCAACGTCAAAGTCAGTGGAAACTCCATTTACACTATTCTATTCACTTTGAACTAATACTCTTGGAAAAGGTACAAACTCATATCCCCCCTCCATGCCGCTGCTAGTTATAGGTTAAATAGTATCACTGTTCTTCTACAAGGATGACTTTGGCATTAAATAACCCACAAAGGTTGATATGCTATTAAAGAAACCAAACCTAAGTATAGGTGAAATAAGGCACAGGGTTCTAGCCTTGGGTAAGCAATCAGTTTACGAGAAAAACTAAATTAAAAACCTGAGTAGTGCTGTCTGGAGGAACACTAGAGCTTCTGTTATCAGCACCTTCAAAAAATGTATAGCTGGCTCTATAAGCTTTTACTACTACAAAACATTAGTGTAGCTTATTTGCTAACCTTCAGTTTAGTTGATGGTCAGTATTGCTGCTGATAGACAAAATGATTAATAACTTATGGGAAAACATAAACATCGAATCCTTAAAAATTATAAAACTTTTTATAAAAATTATGTTGCTAACTAGTTGGCTACTATAAACTTCATTTTTGACATTGTCTAATGTAGTTTTCTGTGAATGTAAGCTTTTACTTTTGTCATGAAATTTTACATGTGAGTTTACTAAGCCAATTGTCAAATGGTTTTATCTTTTTCTTTTGGAAGGTCTCAAAACATTATCTGGCAGTTTCTGTACATGTATTTTATTTTCTTTAATATTCTAATCTTAACCAAAGAATAGGGTTGTTCCTTTATTGTTTTTTTTCTTCTTTTTCCCCCGAATCTCTGTACCATTATTACAGTGACAAATGAACACTTTGTTAATCATCAATTTTAGTTTTTTTTCCAAATTGATCTATATTTATGCTCAAAACACAATGATTTATATTTGTGAATTATGCAACTTGGTCTCACTACAGTAATGAGAAATTCCATTGTTATGGTAACACAAATCGACATTGCTTAAAGTAAACATGGTTTGTCATAGTCCAGGTTAAAAATGTGGTAAAGGTAACCTGAAGGAACTTTTTTTTTTTTCTTTTTTTTTTTTTTTCTTCTCCCAATGCCTGTATTATTGGTGAAAAGTTTTGGTAAACAAGCCAAAACTTTCTCATTCTCTAATGATACCTGCATTGGAAAAAGATATAAAAGTTCAGCTTTGTTATCCTTACTGTACTTTTAACCTAGACTAATAACAATGGTTTCTTGATTACTCTGGAGTTAGACCAGGATGCAAAAGTTTCACAGCTTCATAACGAACGGAATTTGAACCAAAGATTAATTTGCCTAGTTAGCTGGGGCTGTAGAATACACCAACTACTTCTCTGCAGATAAGACTCCTCCTCCCCCAACAAGTTTCCTGGATATGACCCTAAACAATCTAATGGTGAGGTTCCAATAATGTTTGAGCTATGGGGAATGCGGAGTACCCCTTCATAGCCATTGCTCTCTGGTTCAATTTGGCTCAGTGGTAGCACCTGATAGTTTAGTTCTATTTGACCCATAGATAGGGAACTGTGTACTTATGCTAAACTGAATTACTTGAAATAGAACAGTTTTGACATTTAACTGTGTGAACAAAAACTATGCTTATACTAAACTGAATTGGTTGAATTAGAATTGTTTGACTAAACTGAATAGCTTGAAATAGAAGTGTTTTTGACAATTAAACTGCAATGCTAAACTGAATTGTTTGAAATGATTTTATTTCTATAAAAAATAAATTTGGCATTAATAACCTACAAAGGTTGATATGCCATAAACCCACCAACCAACCAAAGATTCATCATAATACCACAAATAAAAGGAAAAAGAAATAAAGTGACTGCTTATTTTTAAATTATATATTTGATATTTATAGTTTTTATATATTCATTTTATACTACTTTCATTCTAGGCTTATTACAGATGCTGAACCATGAATCCATATATAAACAATTCTTATTTTATTGGGAATTGCAAATAAAATAATTTTGGAGATTTATAATACAATTTCTAACTTGTATACATGTATTTTATGAACATCCATAATTTTTATACATTTACTATTGAATAAACTTTGTCTACTTGATTCAGTTTTTATATAAGTATTTTTCATTGTTCATTTAGTATATTAATGCCTACAAAATATCAGTTTAAACAAAACAAAACTCATTCTTATTGTTGGTTTTTGTGATGCATACATTTTATTTGAATAGCTATTTTGATTACAATGAGAAAAAAGGAAATCTATTTAATACAAAACAAGCATTTAAGTCACAGGTTTTAACAGGATACTTACCAATTGGGTAAATGAAAAAGAACTTAAGTACACAAAGCTTTTTCTTTTTTACACCCCTAGACATCTAAATACAAATATGCTCACTTAAGTAGTAATGTCTTAGGTATTGCTAAAATATTTATATATTAGTGACTGTAAGCCAGCAAAAACAGCTCTGTTGGTAGAGCTTAGAATGTTATATCCCTTGCTGAGGAATAAGACGCCTTCCTACATAAAAGTGGGGTCCTGGATGACACTAAACTGCACTTGATATTGAGGTCCCTGTTCTAGAGACCTGGGGAATGTGGAGTAATCCTTCACTTTTATTACTCCCAAATTCACTCTGACCTAGTGGTAGTACTTGTTAGGGGTTCCATCTATGGGTCAAATAGAACTTTAATCTTTTACTAGGCTTAAGTAGAATTATTAGTATTAAATAGCAATACTTAAAACCATTTGAATGTGGTCAAACAAATGAGCTCTAACTCATTTAAAAATGGACATTGGTGTGATGGTTAGTGTTCTCCAATGGCCCAGAAGACCTGGGTTCAATCCTAGGTTAAGTCATACCAAAGACTCAAAAAATGGTACTTGATGCCTCCTTGCTTAACACTCAGCATTATAAGGTACGGATCAAGGGTAAAGTGGAGCAATCCAGGAAAAGGAGTAGCACCCTCCCCTACACCTTGGTGTAGTAGCCATTGAAAAGGGAGCCTTCAGGTCACCCTCGACTAAGGTCACTAACTTACTTTACAAACTACTTGCTAAAAACCATCTATGTATAAACATAATTGGGCATTAAATAACCATTATGGATTGATATGCTATTAAACTAAATAACCTAACTAAGTGGTAGTACCTTTTTAGGGTCCTATATATGGGTCAAGTAGATCTGTTGAAAAATTATTCCTATTCAATAGAACTGTGTTTAAAAGGAAAACCTTGAAACTACACAAAAATATGAATGTGATTCCCTAACTTCGAGGTATAAAATAACCCTAGACATGATATCAAAATAAATCAACCAGCAAAAACAGTACATCATGGCAAGATTTATTAGAGCATTTTTAGCATATTGTTCTAAGATAATAAAACTAGTTCCAGTCCAATTAGCAAATAAATAATTTTGTATGGTCAGTATTTGTGTTGAACTCTCTCACATATATATATATATATATATATATATATATATATATATATATAAACTATGCTAATTAGTCTTTTACAGCTTCCTAAATGAAAGCCTTGATATCGTGAACTGCTGTTGCAATGAAATCTTAATAGGTCATCTAGTAACTGAAATAAAATTTCAAAGTACAGTTTAATAAAGAATTGATAATTATAAGCAAAGTTGGACTTATAATCTGTTTATATTAAACAGTTTAATGTTGGGCAAATAACAATAAAAACTAGATGGACTTTTGTAACATTTTAAGAAAAAATGTTTTTTTATTTTTCTTTGATACCCTGCAAATTAAGTTAAGCCTCTTCTTTATTTTTATGCAGGTTTGTTTTTAAATACATATTAAATGGCTAAATAATTTATTTGATTTATATTTAAATATAAATTATGTGTCCATCCTGTTGATGACAACCTCAAAAAAAAAAAAACAGGCGGGGAGGATCCTGGGTAAGATGCTCCACTGCATTTGATGTTGAGGTTCCAGTTCTGAGGATTAGAGTACCCCTTCATTGCCATTACTCCCAGGTTCCCTCTGATCCATAGTGGTAGTACATGTTAATCTCATTTATGGGTTAAAGATTTCTCAAACTATTTTTATTCAATAGGACTGTGTGCAAACAATGTAAATATAAACTTATAATGAATGTGATTCCTAAATTTCTATTCATAAAATAATCCTAGACAGGTAAAATTGATCAGTTTTTTATTCCCACCACTACCACCTCAAAATTTTTTAGTGGATAATTTTTAAAAATCTTTATTCAATCTTAAAATACCTATTACTGCTGGTTATTACTCTTTTTATTTATATATATAAATATATATATACGCGCACACACACACACACACACACACTGTATTTTGGCTGCAAGTCATTGTTCAGAATTTGTTATAGACCATGAAGTATTTTCTTATGATCTCCATGTTTAGACATTCAAGTTTTCTTGTTTCTTTTCATATGTCTGGATCCAAATGGTGGATAAAGTGTCCCATATTCACCCAAGTGTTTTCAGTCATGTCTCTGGTCATCCTCAGGGGAACTTGTGTGTGTTTTTATTTGGAAGGTTTTTTTTATTTTTATTTTTTTTTATTATAGTATGTGGTTGGTCCATTCAGTTAGGAGGGCTGTTAAGGTTAGTTATTAAATTTATGTAGTATATTGGTGCCAGTGTTAAATGCTTTTGGGGTTTTTTTTGGGTTTTTTTTTAATGCATATTGCCTCAAGGATTTGTTGGTGATTTTTATTTGCATAAAAGATTCTTGTATTGTCATTGAGAATCTCTTGTGTGTCGGATGTTTTCAGTGTGACGTTTTATTAGACATGGTTATATGACACTTGTGTCTAAGATGTATGTAAGCCAACTGGACTGTTGTAGTGTATTAATGGACCAACTATATATGATAAATAAAATTCTAAAAACAAAACTTTAAAATAAATAAAACTTGCACAAAAACAATAGTTCTCCTGAGGATGACCGAAGACATGGTTGAAAGTGCTTGGGTAAATATGGGATGCTTTCTCCACTATTTGAATCCATACATACAAAAAGAAAAGACTGGAACATTTAAACATGAAGATCATAAGAAAAAAAAATACTTGATGGTCTATAACAAAGCCTATTTAAACATATATGCAACAGATTTTTACCATCTGTTGAAATACTATTGAACTTCTACCTAGATACCATTTTTAAAATTAAATGGTACATAGACCAGTTCAAAGTTCAGTTAGAAAATGTTTTATATTGTTTTTATCTAAGATATTAATTTTATTTTTTTAAATTTTTTTTCAATTTAACAAGCTCATTAAAAATGAGCTTGGCTTAAAAAGTTAAACTTGTTATTCATTAAGACTACTTTTACTAACATTAACAAAAAAATTATTTTATTTTATCTTGGAGTAATTTTATTTCATCCTCAGGATTTTTTATAAGCTCTCAGCAAAAAATTGCTTTTTAACAAATTTTGTAAGGACTAGAATGATAATCTGAAGGTGTAATATCCTAATGAAAAATTCCTAGCCAATTTGTAACAATTTTTGGCTTATCTCCAAATAAACATGGGAATTAGCTTTTATTTTGATGGAATATTTTTCTAATTGAAAACAATATTTGTTTGAATAAATCATTAGTTCTTTGGAAGAAACTCATTGTAGAAAACTTTCTTTCAATCCCAACATGCATCATCATTATCTTTGGATGAAGATTAACCTTTGCTATACTTAATGAGAGTTTGTTACACTTGCCCCATGATCTCTTGTATTCCACATTGTTGTAATTTATCCATTTTTCATTGCCTTTCACAGTATATTAAAAAATAGAACATTTTTATTATATTTAAGTTGCACATTGATCCAATAGTTCCCCCCACCATGTTGAATCCACACATCTGTGAGTGAGAAAACAAATCTGATATTGACTAGACATTTTGAGTATGTTGGCTCTCCTGCATTGTATATTGTTGATTATTCTCAAGTAATCTCATGATTTTGATCATTATCTCTCTCAATTGGTCTAACTGACCATGTAGTATTGTTCAGTGAAGTCTTCCAGTACAAAATGTTATGGTAATATATGAGGCATTGTTCAAGTAAACAAGAATGAAGAGAATAAGTTGGAAGGAAGAATTGAAAGGGACAGAACACAGTGACACAGAAGGAAGAAAACTTTCAAGCATAGAAAGTGAAAGAACTGCAAGTGCTTTTTCATACATAAATGATCATATCATTTAGAACAGGAACTGTTAGTTTATTATAAAATTAATCTATTCTCAAGAATTTAAATTCTAGCCATCACTTTTTTTGCTTTTAATTAAGTGTTTGTAATGGAATTACATTGTATTAGTCATTCATAACTTGGTTAGAAATATTTCTTAGATTTAGTTTGCTTGACTAAATTTCACACACACACACACATACATACATATAGTAACTATGCTTAATTTCTATTTCTGAAATTCATGTCCATCACTAAAGTTAATACAATATTTCCTCTTTAGGAATTAGTTGATATTAAATAAGCAAAGTTAACATAACCAGTTAAATTAGTATATAAATCTATAAGAATTGCTAAGTTTTGAATAACTTTACTATTGATACTAAGAAAAACAAAACTCAAAGCTAGTGTTGCTCATAAGCACACCTTTTACCAATTAAAATAAAATGTAAATTTATTTGTGAGCCAAAGATACTGGGATTTTATTCTAATGAAGCATTATACAATCAAAACAAATAAGCAAAATATAAGCAGCAGTCCAAAAATAAATATGCCTTCATATCTATAATTTTATTTTCAATTAAAGGTATTTTAAATTTAGTTACAGTTCCCATGCTAGAGAGTTTGGTAATAATACCTGAGGTTTTGATTCTATGAAATCTTAACTTTCTTTTCAAAGATATTAACATCTTTTAAAAAAAGTGATAAGATGTACTTGTTTGACAATACTGTATATGCATTTTTCCTTTATTTTTCTATAAACCAAAAAATAAAATGTCTCTTGGTTTATAAATTTAAACAAGACAATACATACATAAAGCTAAAAAGCACTGCATTTTAATTTTATGGATATCAATCTTGATGAATAGTTTTGCTAGTATGTCATTACTGTTATTGGGAAGTAATCTCTGTGGCATAGTGGCTAACATACTGGACTATAACATTGTAGTAACAAAGTTCAAACTCCAGTCATGCTCTTATGTTCACTTTCTAAAGAGGCATTGTCTGAAAGGTATGAACTCTCATTCCCCCACTCAGCTATAGGTTAAATAGTACCACTACTATTCTTCTACCAGGATGACTTTGGCATAGTATATCAGCCTTTGTTGTATATCCTATTTTAAACAAAGAAACTAAACTAATGTTATTTACTAAGCTTTGCTTAGATATGGCAACACAGGACTTAGGTTGCTCACAGTACTTGCTGTTGCTTAAGTGGCCACCCATTTAAGTATTGAACTCTCATCATTGCTTAAATTCGATGATCTACTGAGAACCAGTGCTTTAATGTCATTAATATTATCACGGATATTTCTAAGATTAGTCATATAGGTGGTGGGATTGATAACAGATGTTATAAACACAAATAGTATTATAAGTTTTTAAACTGTTCTGAGAAATTGTAATTCAGATGTTGTACATTTTGAGAAATGTTTTGGTATATAGCAGATTTTCAGTTATTCCATTTTAGTTAGGAATTGGATAAAAAGATTATATTGGTTGGGTTTTTTAAGAAGTTCATTTTCATCCATGATATGACTAGTTCCAAAAAGATAAAATAAATTTAATTTTTCACATAATGATTAAAATTATATCAAATTTTTTTCCAATCCAGTCAGTGTATAAGCTAATAAACTTCAAGCTGCTCAATTAAATATGTATAGATCAAGAAATATAGAAAACTGGTAATAATCTTGATGTTTACCCCCCACCCAACAAAAATTGTTTTTCATTTGTCAACCGTCAAACATAATCAAGCAAATTTTTATGGCGGTTTAAATAAAGTGTAGGTGTTCTGAATCACAAGAACCAGCTCTTATAATACCACAGTATTAAATTGAGTTATTGCAAGTCAGATTTAAAGCTAGGAATTAAACTAAATTTTATTGATAATTGAAAATAGTAAAATCAAAATGTCTAGTGAAGATTCTAGAGTTGTGACAAGATATTTAAAAAGCCAAAAATAGATTGACACTGTAATTTCCAGTAGCTTGAAGCAAAATGGAAGATAAGACATTCACTCATCTTGTAAGCAGTAGGGGTAAGAATATTTGTAAAATAAAATAATTTTTAATCTGGAAAAAATTATAGGGGTCAGTGTGTTTGAAAATGATTTTTGTGCCTCATCAGGTGTATATTTTTTTTTTTTTTTTTTAATGACTAGTTGGTCATTAGTAACTTTCAATTGAATAATTACTTGGTATACATACAATTGCTTGGAATTACTTTGAAATTGATTTGTTATACATTCTGGTTATTCATTGAATGGTTGAGTTTCACATACAATTTTGACATATATTATTTAAACCAATATGTTAATTTTTAGGGTAGCCAATTAAACATTTGTCATTTACTAAGTTTAGTTAACACAAGGTCAGAAAATATTGGACACTTGGTGAGAATCAAACTCACTAACTTCAGTCTTAGTCCTGCATGCTATTATACCATTTGAAGTTTTTGTGGTGGTTGTCAGAATTATGGGAGAATCACACCCACTAATAATGAATAAACAGTTGTTTTGTTTTTTTTGTTTTTTGTTGTTTTTTTTAATTCTTAAACATTTAATTAAAGTCCCTTTCCACCACCAAGATTTTAGAATTTTTTATTCACTTTTCTTTTAGATATTTATTAGGGGGATTAACAGTTTATATATTTCATCTGTATTTCCTACTAAACTGTCGTACCTAAATTTTTTTAAATTACAAATATCAATAGATATTTCATAGTACCCTATTTCTCTATTGGAACTGAAATATTTTAAAAAAAATGTTGACTTAAGATCATTTTGCAAGTTATTGCAATTATTTTAAGACTTCATTAATAAAGACATTAAATCAAAATTCTACTATAGTTGTAATCTTTCTTTCTATAATTGTTTTATTTTTCTAAGTGTTACTCTAAGAAACACTAAAATATCAATTTGTCTGTAATCTGATCTTATTGATAATGCTAGTTATATGAAAATTGCTTTTTAAACTATCAAACATCTCTGCAATCAATCTTATACATGATTTATATGACATTCACACAAATAAATGAGTACATTTGTTTGGCTTTCTCATTAATCATGAAGGATTCATCTTAATGTTCTCAAATCTAATAATTTGTTTCAAAGAGCTAACAAATTATGAATAATATATTAAATGTTTTTGTTTTTTTTCTTCAAGGAAATGTATTACTTGACAAATTATCTGAGAAAGATTTTCAAAAGCAATTCCATTAATTACTGAATCCTATCCTGCATATAAGATGTATGGTTTACAAAGGTATTTGTAAGGACTAATGCTCACTGCCGCTGTTAATTTCAAACTTCTGGATAGATAACCCTCTTGTCATAATATCAGTGAATGTGATATTGGAATATGATTTTAATGCTAAATATGGATTCTATATACCTGGAAATATAGTAACTGTCAAATTGTGCATTCTTCATTTCAATTGGTTGATATTTTATGATTTAAATAATTAAAGGTTATTTTTCTATTTACTTAAAAGGTTACTTTAGTTGATCATTAAGGTAGACATCAAGCTACATTTTATAGAATTGCAGATAAGAGAAACTACTATGAGCAAGGTGAATGTGAAGAAAGACCCATACAATTAATTGCCCAGTCGGCTGGAGTGGGGGGGCTATAGAATACACCTTTGCAGATGGGTAAGCCCCCCTTCCTCCAACAAGTGTCTTGGATATGACACTAAACAATCTGATAGTGAGGTTCTAATGATGCTGGAGCTTTGGGGAATGAGGACCACCTTTTCATTGCCATCGCTCCCAGATCTACTCTGGCCCAGAGTGATAGCACTTGATAGAGCCCTATCTATGGATCAAATAGAATTAAACTGTGTACTTATGCTAAACTGAATTGTTTGAATTAGAACTGTTTGATTAAACTGAATAGCTTGAAATAGAAATATTTTTGACAATTAAATTGTGTACTCATGCTAAACTGAATTGTTTGAAATAGAACTGATTATTTGTATAAAAATAGATTGGCATTAAATAACCTACAAAGGTTGATATGCCATAAACCAAACAACCAACCATGCTATTAAATTGTAAATCTGATTGGAAATTGCTTAATTTTCTAAGTTAGTATCATATTGTTAAAATGTGCTTATAGATGTCTCAATGCAATGTACTTTTTTTTCTTTCCAGTGTTGTAACTTGCATGCATATTATCACTTCTAAATTCTTTTAAATCATTTATTTTTTATGTGTATATTTTTTAAATATAGGAACTGTATATTTCTAAGGAATAGTGAATATCTACCTGTAAGGGTACTCTGTATAGTTGGGACTTTGAAGTCTGTTTTAAAATCCATAATCATCAAGGGGCATACAAATAGCATAGGTTGCCTTGACTCTCTTGCTATCCATCCCTATTAGTTATCATTCTTGATGGGTCCTCTATACGACACCCAGTGTCTGCACTGAATTGGTTAATATAAATTTTGCTGGTCAGCCAACACTGGTATGCCAATGTGTTGTACTCCATATGAGTTTTTTTTACTTGTGATAGGAAGTAAGCCGTTGTACCTTTTTGATAATTCTTAATAGGTATTCCATATGAAATGCAGATGGAAAATGATATAAGCAATTCTAATTGTCCTACCACCAGATAAAAAAAATCTCAAAAATTTAAAAGAAAAAAATTTTAGTACTTGACAGCATTTCAGATGTTTTTGAAAAATAAAGCACTCATTCTCTGCAATGTTAAAAAGTTGCTGTTTTAATTGGTTACTCTGTAAAGATGTATTTCATTTTGTATTAAGTGGACTTTTTTTCTTTTTTTTTTTTTTCTTTTTTTTTTTTTTCTTCTTCTTCCCCATCTAAAAAAAAATCTAAAAAATGGACATGACATAACTAATCAATAATGGGTTGAGAGATTCTGTGAATTTGTATAGAACTTCAAAAGGGACAATAGACACTGATTTCACAGTAAATACACCAGAAGACTGCCATAGTGCTCAGCTGAAACATTGAACAAAATATAACATATAGCAGGAAAATAAGCAATTTTTAACACAGAATGTGTTACAAATAAACACCCAAGCAAAATTCAGAAGGTGAACTAAATTTTAATTTTAGCAATTAAAAATGTGAATTTTTAAATTGCTAAATATTCATACATGATTCTAATGTCTAGTGCCAGTAATTTTATTTTTAAAAAAATGGTTGCTGTAAGTATCAATTATCTCTCATTTAGTTTATTTGATGTAATGGTCATCAATATTGGAAATGCAATAGTAAGCAGTTCAAATACTGGTCAATGTTGTATGCATTCACTTTGCCCTGATACCCTTGAAAAAGCCTATGACTCTATCCTTTCTTTAAGTATCTAGTGATGAGGCTCCAATTTGAGAGCTTTAGAGAGTGGAGTACACCTTCATTGCCACTACTCCCAGG
Organism: Sepioteuthis lessoniana; assembly: GCA_963585895.1. NCBI lineage: Eukaryota > Metazoa > Mollusca > Cephalopoda > Myopsida > Loliginidae > Sepioteuthis > Sepioteuthis lessoniana. Next base: position 53,197 of record CAUZXS010006300.1, read on the forward strand.
CCCACTATAACCTGGAGTGGTAGTACCTGTTAGGATCCTCTCTATTGGTCATATAGATTTTTTTTTTTTTTTTTTTAATTTGTATTACGACCATGTGCAACCTTTTACCAATAAACATGTGATTCCCTAAATTTTAGGCATAAAATAACACTGTTCAGGTTGACCTGCTGTTAAAATCAATCTATCCCTTTTCAAAGCTATAGGCAAAACAGTCAGTAATGTTAGGCTTTATAGCTTTGGTAGGATAGCAGGACAACTTAATTCACTCCTTACTTGCCAACATGTCCTGCATGTAAGGATAGGACCTATTAACTCAATATCATAAACATGGGAAAGGTTGGAGTCTTATGCGTATGAGTGAATGATTGAGATTATATATATTATAATCTCAAAGTACTAGTTGTAATACTTTGATGTAAAAGTATAACTTAATGTTTAAATACCATTCGGATTTTTTTCTGTAGTTGAGGCTAAGTACCATACACCAAATTAGAAGGGAAATTCAGTATAGTTATGCCTGCTGGGGTGGGGGTAATAGGTTTTCTAAATGAATATATAATCAATAAGATATTTGTACTAATTACTATATACCGTGTGTGTGTGTGTGTGTGTGTGTACTTTAGGAGTACATAAAGTAAACTTAGTCCCTTAGTTTGTCATGTCATAACTAAGTTGGGTAATGCCAGGTGCTCTGAATCTGATTAATAATGTGGATGAGAACACACTAAACTAAGAATAGTATAAAATTTGCACATGTAGATTTTGCTATAGCAGAAATAAGATAAAAATGTAACCAAGTCTTTGCCATGATATACAAAGCTAAGCTAAATGATTACCCTTGCTCTTCCTCTTTGTTCTCTTAGACCTGAGCTTGTATTGGCACTTTTTGCATGTCTCTGATCTAAGGAAGAGGAGATGGAAAGACCTTTTTCTTCTCCATTATAGTCCTTTATTGATTAGTGGCCAATTTGGCCTTACTTAGGGTAAATCTTTCTGTAAAAAAATTAAAACTTTCATAAAAATTGTCATCTCAAACATTAAAAGTAGATGCTTAGAAAGTGTTTATTCACATGTGGGGGGGGGGATAAATCCAACAGTATGAAGAAAAGTTGAAAAAACAAATAATCCAGAATTTGATGAATTTATTATGAAAGTCGTTATTGAAGTTTCAGTTGTAATAACCTTCTTCAGGACATTAAATTCATGAAAAATGTCATTAAAATAGCAATGAAATAACAGAAAAGAAAGTGTGTATAAAAATGATTCATATCATATTCAGTGTTCTTATTTTTTTAAATATTATGTTGTCATGTAAACTGTGTTTCCATCTTCCATTACATCCCTTTGAAACCCAACAAATTTCCACCATCAGTCCACATGATAACATATTTTCAAAAATAAAAAAGCTGAATATGCCTTTATGAATCTTTTTTTATATACACTCTTTGTACATTTTCTTTTTTTTTAGTATTATTTCATTAAGCATCCATTGCTATTTTAATGACATTTTTCATGAATTTAAAGTCCCAAGGAAGGTTTTAACCAAAATGCTCAGTGTCATCTTTCATAATAAATTCATCAAATTTTGGATATTTTTTATTTTATTTTTTTAGTCCCCTCCTCCCCAACTTTTCTTCCCACATATACACCTCTCTCCAGAATAGTGTGTATAATTTCAGTTATAAAGAATAGTGACAGAACACTTGATAAAACTTGTAAATTCCATAGTAATTCTATGGTGTATATTTGTAATTTATGAATAAGAACATAGCATTTTGATTATTCCAGTTAGTGGCTTATCCAGTTATGAATTTATAAGTGCTTGACAAAAGAACACTTAATTTTTGACTGTTTATCAAAAAGTCTTCACAATTACTCTCTTAAATGCTTGCACTGCCAACAGGGTAAGCCTTAGAATATGCTAAGAGGTAAGAATATGCTGAGAGGTAAGATAAAAAAAAATGGTTGGATCCTGGGTATGACACTTATCTGATGTTGATTTCAGATTTATGCAAAAGAAACCTCTTAAGAAACAACTATACAACAAATAACCTCTTAGTATTAGATAATCCCTGATGCATTAACATACCCTTTAAAATCAAAATTTCTTAAAGGCTATCTTTGGCAGCTATTAACTTCCATGTCAAGTTCTATACTATTTATTGAATCGTATATTCAATTGCAGATATATGGAAAATCTACACTGTTCCCTTTTGCTGTTTTATCTTAACATGCAAAAAGCTGTTGTACTATAAATTTATTTTCTGATTTGATGTTCACTGCTTAGCTTTTTATGTTGTGCAAATCTGTGTATTGGAAAAAAGCCTAAAGTAAGCTGTAGCCAGGTATGAGGCTGGATTAAGTCTATAACTTGATGTTTATTAGTTGGACTTTTGACTTGAGATTTTTCACTTTGTTTGATCTATGCTATCAATTAATGTTCAATTTTGATCCAATATGAGAAATTATAATCAAATTAAAACCTTATACTTCATTATAACAGATAATGGTATAATTCACTTAAAATGAAGAAATGTTTTCAAAATAGCTCTGGATTCAATTTTATTGACACTGCTTTTGATTTATGCAAATTTTTATGTTTATCAAGTCATTTTTAAATTTATTTTTGTATTTTTATCTAAAAATAACATGCTACTTCAATCTCATCTATTAGCTGGGGAGTCCCTATTGCATAGTAGCTAACATGCTGTGACATTGTAGTGAGTTTGAACTTTTGTCATGCTTTTACATTCACTTTTGGACTAATGCCCTTTGGAAAGGTATGAACTCCTTTATCCCTCCAGCTATGGGTTATAATACATTACTGTTCTTTTACAAGGATAGCTCTATTTAATTCAATGTGCCTTCGAGGACAGTTTTTGTCTGGATTACCCTTCAACTTCCACCCCACTCCTTAGACTTAGGACTCATGGCAGATAATCTTCTGAATGGTTGAAAGTTTAGATCTGTGGTTTTGTAATTAAATAGTACATGTATTTTGAATAGTTTTCCCATAGAAATAGAATTCTGAATGTATACAATGTATGGGAATTCAACTGATTTCCATACTAAAAAGTGATAATTTTTGTACAAAAAAATAGGCTCACGAAGCTGGTGTTTTTTTTGGGGGGGGGGTCTATATTTTTCCATTCATTGACCAATTGGTGGATTCACTCTAATTTTTGAATTTCAAGATATTTCACAGATGACAATTTGACTTGCCATAAAAAAAATTTGAAGGATCAAAAAAATAATCCCCTCCCCTCCAAGAATATCAAAAGTACAATTAGAATCCTTGATAAATCGGCAACTTTTTATCTAATTTTGAACCTACCCAAATAGTTGAATAAATGAAGAAATAAATATTTCTTCAGTAAGTTGTGAAAATCTAATTCTTTCAAGAATGCATTTAATTTACTCATTTAATTTTTCTTAAATTTAATGAATGTTTGTTTACATTTATATTGTGTTAATGCAATATAAACATTGTATTTATGCTTTAATGTTTGTGAACTGCTGTTGATATATCATTAGGGGACAGATGAACATTTTTATCAACAGTAGTTCACAAATACATTAAACCATAAATATATTTTTTCTCTCTCGCATAGTGACAAACTTATGCAACAATTTTTACACACATAAAATTATTCTTTATTCTAAGCTAACAAATACGTGTGTGTGTGTGTGTGTGTGTGTGTGTGTGTGGTAAAAAAAAAAAATTCCTTCTTTTGGACCTACTATAAAATATTTATAAACTAGCATATAACCAATAAAGACATATATATGTATCTGTTATACCACTAATTTCTGTCTATTTTTTTTTAAGAAACTGTTTTATAAAAACAATTAATTCCAAACGAATTAAACTGGTTTTAAAAAGCAAAATTCTGTACTTGTTAATTGTAAAAAAAAGTTTCAAATTATTGTATTTGATGGTATAGAAGGGATTTTTTTTTTTTTTTTTTTTTTTTTTTTACTTTACTAAAAAGATCTAAAGCTTGCGATAGTCAATGGAACTTAGCTACCTGGCAACTCCTATTAGCTTAGACTTTCATATAACTATTGTCGTTATTTAAAAGGCTATTATGCAGATTAAAGTGTTGCAGATAATTCATTATATTAATTTCATCACGTTTAATATTAGTACTTAGCTTAACTGAAATTATACATGATCAATTCAAAATATGTATTTATGAAATGTTTCAATATTTTTCTTGCGATAACTTCCTGTTAGATTGGAATAAATAGTATCAGAATTTTGATATCACACCTCATAAATATAGCCTACGCTGGACCATTTACTAATAATTTTATTAATCACTTCTTTTTTTTTTTAATTTTCCCTGCTGAAATTGAGGTGCATCTTATGCCGTCAAATACATGTTTATTCTCAAAATTAAGTTAAAACTTAAAGGAAATTAAAGACCCCCCTTTTTAGCATACACATGGGAAGCAGCATGATGGACGTAAAGGTATTTGATTAAACCCATTGACGGCCAAACTCTATACCTAACCTGGTCCTGGACATGAGTTTTGCAACTTAACGCTCAGGATCGTCAGTTCGATCGGGGGAACTACTGCTGCTCATCTATAAGAGTGGCTTCTATAGATGAGAATAAAAACAGCCATCGAAAGATAACCGTGACCCACACTCAAACCACATACATAAACTGCATCACTCTTCGCGCAGGTAAAAAGGGGCATGTCCTGCTGTGGTTGGAGCCCTGGCCTTGGTGTTGGAAAAATCGGCTACAGAGCTCAAACAACAAAAACTACTAAAATGCAAACAAACAATACAAATAGTGACATTTAACGTAAGAACTTTAGATAGAATAGGACAACTACCAGAGCTAACTGCATCGGCCGTAGAACATAAGATAGACATAATATACATACAAGAACATGGATACACGCATACCGAAGATATCAAATATCACGAAACTGGCAATGGATGGATGCTAGCCACTGTATCGGTATGGAAAAACTCTATCAATGCCACAGTAGGAGGAGTAGGAATGCTTATAGGACCTAGAGCGTTAAAAATACTTAATAGCATTGAGAGAATACAATTCAGGATGTTGGCAGCTACGTTTAATGGCAACCCCAGAGCAGCAATCATCTTCTGCTACAGCCCTACCAATGTTAGTGAAGAAACTGAACTAGTCACCTTCTACGATGAGCTATCCTCTCTAGTGCATAGCATTCCAAAACACAACCTGCTAGTCATTGGCGGAGACATGAATGTCCAAATAGGGAAAAACGGAAACGACAAATACAGCCTACACAACACGTTAAATAGGAATGGACAACATCTAACAGAATTCATGATGGAAAACAGATTAACATGCCTCAATACAAACTACCAAAAAAGGGAGGGAAAATTATGGACCTACACATAGAAGAACAATAGTAAAGCACAGATAGACTACGTCTTTATAAACAAGAAATGGAAAAATAGCGCAATGAATTGCGAGGCATACTCCTCTTTCAAGGGTGTGTCCTCCGATCACCGAATAGCCACGGCAAAAATACGACAAAGCCTACGAAAAAATGTCACCTGAACAGTGACCACCAAACACTATGACTGGGCCCTTCTCAACAACAGATATAAGAGATAAATATGTAGTAGAATTGAGAAACATTCAAGACACTACAAGAGAAGACAGAAAAAGTACCCCCAAATAACGAATGAGAATTTCAACGTGCACCACAAGGCGGCAGTGAAGTGTATTACAACAAAACCTAGAACTAAATATAGAGTCCCATGGGAAACATTAGCAGGCATATATAAAGGAACAGACAGAATACATACAAAATCAGATAGATAATATTAGACTCAATGGAAGATAGTCAATCTAGGATAGCCTGGCAAACAATAAACGAAGTAAGTAGAAGGAAGAGCACAGCCAAAGCAAAATTGAAAGCTGCAAACCAACAGGAAAGAATAAAACTGTGGAAACAGCATTTCAAAAATCTACTAGGAAACCCACCGAAAGTAACGCATGAACCAATCACCAGAATTATTAGTAAGCAATTGGACATTAAACTTGGACCGTTCACTCAAGAAGAACTTGACTCAGTTCTTAGAAAAAATAAAAATAGGAAAGCTGCAGGGCTGGACCTCACAAATATTGACCATCCGTAGAATCCTTGAAGGTGTATGGGCAAAAAACCTACAAGCGATATTACTATTTGTCAACTTTACCAAGGCCTTCGATTCCATTCACAGAGGAAAGATGGAACAAATCCTACTAGCATACGCCCTACCAAAAGAAACTGTTGCAGCAATAACGATTCTCTATAGAAACACCAAAGTGAAAGTATGTTCACCAGATGGAGACACGGAATACTTTGACATTGTAGCAGGAGTACTACAAGGGGACACGCTAGCTCCATACCTCTTTATCATCTGTCTAGACTAGGTGCTTAGAACATCGATTGATAAAATCAGAGAAAATGGCTTCGAGCTGACAAAGAAAAGAAGCAGAAGGTACCTCCGCAAAAACAATTACTGACACCGACTATGCCAATGACATAGCAATACTGGCAAATACACCCAACCAAGCCGAAACACTACTACATAGTTTGGAAAGAGCCGCCGCAGGCATTGGCCTCCATGTCAATGCCCACAAAACGGAATATGTGCTATAATCAAACAGGCGACATTTCCACACTAGACGGAACTTCTCTGAAACTAGTAGACAAATTCGCCTACCTAGGAAGCCGTGTCTCAACTGAAAAGGACATCGACACGCGGCTAACGAAGGCATGGACAGCTATCGATAGGCTATCAATCATATGGAAATCAGACCTGACTGATAAAATGAAACGCAGTTTGTTCCAGGCAGCGGCCGTATCAATACTGCTGTATGAATGCACTACTTGGACGCTAACTGAACGGCTGGAGAAGAAGCCAGACTGCAATTACACAAGAATGCTGCGAGCAATATTGAACAAGTCCTGGCGGCAACACCCCACAAGGCACCAACTATACAGCCACCTGCCTCCCATCACAAAAACTATCCAAGTTAGACGAACCAGACATGCAGGACACTGCTGGAAAAGCAGGGATGAGCTCATAAGTGATGTACTCCTATGGACCGCCACACATGGCTGGGCAAAAGCAGGATGACCAGCCCGAATATATATATATATATATATATATATATATATATATATATATATATATATATATATATATATATATACAGCAGCTATGTGAGGGTACAGGATGTAACCCTGAAGACCTGCCAGAGGTGATGAATGATAGGGAGAAGTGGCGAGGGAGGGTCAGGGATATCTGTGCTGATAACACAACATGATGAAATATCAAATTTAAGAGCAATAAAAATCCAAAACCTAATGTTGAATGTTTCAATGTTGAAACTAAATATTTTAGAAATTACACATATATATATATGTGTGATTTGAATGGCAATTAATTTGAAAGAAAACAAAATAGATTAATTCTTAAAAAATTTTTATACTTTTCTACAATGAACTCAAAAAAGAAAAATAATCCTGTCTGCAGAGCTTAGAATAAGCTGACTGTATTCCTTGCCGAGAGTTAAACCCTCACCCCCACAAAAAAAAAAAAACGGGGAAGGCTGATTATGACATGGAACTGCATTTAATGTTGAGGCTACAGTTCTGTAGATCTGAGGAGTGTTGAGTACATCTTCATTGCCATTAATCCCAGATCCACTCTGACCTTGAGTGGTACTACTTATTAGTTCCATCTATGGGACAAATAGATGTTTCATAAAAAATATAAATGTACAATAAATGCAATTTCCTCACCTCTAAGTGTAAAATAGGTCTAAATGGTTTGACATGCCATCAAAATCAATCAAATCATTAAATTTTATATATGATACTAGTATTAGGATGACAAAGGAGGATTAGAATATCCAACAGAATTTAGTGTGGGTAGGTGTACTTTTTTTTTTTTTTTTTTTTTTTTTTTAATCGTCATCCTTTATATTTTTGTCTTATCCATTTATTTGCATATTTTTACTGTCTTTCAAATAAGATGGTTAAAAAAACAGATATCTTGACTCTTTTAGATATGGATGTGGCTTTTTAATGTTGATAATTTCTTATAGCTCTTGAATATGTAGTAAATGATAAAACTCTTCCTTAGATTCGTTAGGTTTATTTTCTATGAATATTTTTAGCTTATAAGTTCCATTTTAGAACAAAATATGAATTTGGAAAATATATATAATTTTGGATATTATAACAAATTAATTCAAAACATTTTTATATTGAAAATTTTTAAAATTTATTTGGGTAGTAATAAAAGCCTTTTGATAGCAATCATATCAAAATACTTTTATTTTATTTTATTTTTATTTTTATTTTTTTTTTTCCAACATGTAAATTTTATTTAAAAATTTTGGTGGTAAACATGTCCAGAAAACTTCCTTATAATAAATTCTTATATATAGGCTGTCTGAAAAGTATTGACCTGTGGGCATTTATTACAGTAAATTCTCTAATTAATAGTCTTGGACTTCTTAACACTTGTGTAGATTCTGACTACAAAAATTTTGCTACATTCTTAATTTTGCAGAACCAATGTTCTTTACAAGCAAATAATTTCCTCCTGTCATGCGATGATTGTTTCTTCCATTTTTACTTGTCTACTTTACTGGGCCATTGGCCTAATGAGTAGAGTGTTCACCAATGGTCCAGAAGACCAGGGTTTGATCCTAGGTTATCATACCAAAGACTCAAAAAATGGTACTTGATGCTGCCTTGCTTAGCCCTCAGTATTATAAGGTAAATATCAAGGGTAAAGAACAATCCAGGAAATGATTAGTGGCCTCCCCTACACCTAATTGTAGTAGCTATTGAAAAGCGAGCCTTCAGGTCACTCTCGACTAAGGTCGCCAATTTTACTTTCATTAGGGTCATCTGAAGTCAGCCATATGATGTTAGGTGTAGATACTTAGGAGGCCATTTTTTTTTTTTTTTTTTTTTTTTTTTTTTTCCCCCTCTAGTAACTTTAGAAAAGTTAAATTTAAAATCACAATATAAGAAATTCCTTTGTGATACTGTATCCATTGTTACCTCTAGCACATCAATTGTGTTTGTGCTGGGTGGGTTAAAGTTGATTACTTGATCCTATGAGGCCTTTTCATCAGGCACTACCTGCTTAACAGAGCTCAGTTTTATTACTTGGCACTTGAGGCACTCCTATAGGGAAATGCCTGGAGACCAAGCATTTTTTAAAAATTTTTTATGGCTATGCATGAGTTGAAGTTTCTGGGGATCAAAAAAGATTCTTATCCTATATCAATTACTTCAATTGATTTTTTTTTCCCTGAGTCCCTTGGGAGTCATCTTTCAAACAATACTTTTCCATTTCACTAAAATAATAGTTGTAGGGTATGATTTGACAGCTGTCAATAGGACTGTGTGCAAAAAAAAAAAACTCTTAAGAAGCAACTATACAAAAAATGTAAATATGAATGTACAATGAATGATTTCCTTATCTCTAAACATAAAATAATTTGAGATGGGTTGACAGATGATTAAAATCAATCATCTGATGAATATAGTTATAGCCTATATGTTGTTGTATCCCATGTTAGATACTGACAATGTGTTTCATCTTGTGTTCATAGAATTTTTAAATATCTACTGCAATTCATTTTAATTTAATTTTCTTACATAAAAGGTTGAAAAAAATGCTTAAAATGTGGTATTATGTTAATCATTAGAGAAATGGGTACAAGATTTGTTTAATATAATACATGATTGCATAGTGGGGTAATGATTCCTGTTTAATGTTAACATTTAATTTGTTCAATTTGGGGAATCTTCTTGCAAATTTCATTATGTAAAAACTGGTTATGGCCATTCTTGTCTTATTACTTAGATTGAATATTTGTGCTTTACCTTTTGGTGCGATATGTTTTGATCATTTGCTCAGTAAAATTGGCCTATGAATTAACTACTTGCATTGTAGTTATTTGCTAAGATTTGTTTAGTCTGTTACACCACCCTTAGGTTTCTTACAATATTTTTCTTACTAATTTGTCACCCATCTAAGTACGAAGCAGGCTCATCACTACCTTAACTTTTACAGTCTTATTGTTAGAAAAATGTACAAATTCATTGGATTTCCATTGTAACAGGACTCTATTTAAGCTCTTTTATTTAGGAAAGAGTAAAGGATTCTAACTAGCTTTTCATTTCTTTTCTAATTATCTTCATTATATTGTGAATTTCATGGTTATCTCTCGATGGCTGTTTTTATTCTCATCTATAGAAGCCACTCTTATAGATGAGCAGCAGTAGTTCTGCGATTGAACTGACGATCCTGAACGTTGAGCTGCAAGACTCATACATCCAGGACCAGGTTAGACATTGCTTTTGGCCGTCAGAGAGTTTATTCGCATACCTTTACATCCATCATGCTGCTTCCCATGTGTATGTAAAAAAAGAGGGGGGAGCCTTTCTTTGCCCGTAAGTTTTAACTTAAAGTCCAAGACTAATGTATAATTTATAAGGGTTTTTTGGTATATTTTCACCTGTCTTCTGATACTGGCCCTAACGTGTCTTTTTTGGATTTTTTTTATTTTTTTTTTATTGGGGACTTCCTTTGCTTAGGCTGTTTTGTTTTTGGTTTTCTTTTAAACTACTATGGAGAGGGGGAGCAGCGGGCATTCTAAGCTTTTAGAAAAGATTTCTGAAACATGTGCCGTGCATGCTAGCACATTTGACCAGGGTCATATATTTAATTTGGATTTACGGTAAAAATGTCTTTACATTTAAAACACATTGTACAAACGGCATTTTACAAAGAATAAAACAGCATACAGTTTTGTAAAATTTTTGGCATTTTAAATTATTAGGACTGTTGAACTATGTGAGGATACAGGATGTAGCCCTGAAGACCTGCCAGAGGAGATGAACGATAGGGAGAAGTGGCGAGAGAGGGTCGGGGATATCCGTGCTAGCGGCATGACATGATGATGATATTGTGAATTTGAATGATTTTTAAAAAGATGATTCATCACAAAGGCTGACCCGCGCCACACACACACACACACACACACAAATTGTCTGCAAATTGGATTGGAAATTTTTTCATTTTTTTAAAGTTAGCATTTTAAGTGTAATTATTAAACTTAGTTGTGACAAGGCCAGAAGTATGGAGCATTCAGTTAAACTTGAATTCTATCAATGATCTGGTAATTTAGTTTAACTGTTATACCACATGAAGTACCCTTATGTTTTAAGATTACTCTAATAAATCTTGCTTTTTTTTTTTTTTTTTTTTTTTTTTTTTCCTTCTCTACACAGCTTAGTTATGTGTAACAACTAGAATATTTTTGATAGATATGAACAACTATAAACATTCAACTTTTTTGCCTATTCTTTCTTTGAAAGAATTGGAATTTTTATTTTTAGAATTCATTTAATTAGTTGATAGCTAATTGTTTTCATTGTTTCTAATTTTTGAATTCTATTGATTTTATTTTAAGTACTTATAACTAAGATAAGGGGTGTAGTATAGAAATTCATATAGATACAAACCAGTAAATTTCCTTTTATTTATTTGCTTAAATGTCTTACCAGCTTTAATGACTGTCTACATGTTTCCTCTTCAAATAAGGAGCCCCCCCCCAAAAAAAAACAGCCAATACATTAAGTAGCTTTTGACACAGACTTTGGGGTAGAAGTGAAATGTACTTTTTATTCTGAGAATATAGATTTTTTTTTTTTTTTTTTTTTTTTTTTTTTTTAACTAGGGAAAATATCTGGTAAACAATTTCTTTTTAAAGGGGCCTGTTTCAAATAAAGGGAATATGAGCATTAAAGTCTTATGGTTCTGAACAAAACCCTAAAATAAAAATTTCCATTGTCAAAAAATAAATTTCTCCAGAATAATTTTGTCTAAGCATGATTGAGAAGATAATCCCACATGTACCTGATCTTGATAAAATAGATCAGTTTAACTTTAAGTTAAAACTTAACATGAAAGGGGAACTACTTTTCCTGCTTCCATAAGCACTCTGATTGTCACTGGATAAGTCTCAGAAAGGAAAGGTTTTATAAGTCACATAAGCATATAGCAAAGGAGATTATGGGATGGAGAATGGTAGATGTGAAGTAAAGCAGATGAATCCAAAGTTGGGTCAAGTCTTGCATATTGATGCTTGACCAAACTGTCAGATTCTCTGCTCAGGATGTACCTGTAAAAATAAGTAGAAGTAGTCATGTAGTTGAATGAAAATATTTGGGTGTTATGAAATGATACATGCAGATGGCCATGTGGGATAAGGGGAGTGTGAGTCTTGAGTCAGTCTCAGCTTGCAGCCAGAAGAGATTTGGTCAGTCATGTGAATGCTAGCAAGTGGCTGGGTACCCCACTTGAACAAGGGCCCACAGTGGGCCTAGTTGAGAACCCCCCTCCTGACCAAGAAGAAGTGGGACCTTGAGGATATCACAATATGGAATGGTCAAGAGAAGTTATTGGTCAATGTGGCAGTTTCCATTCGTCTCTCTGTCCATGTGTCTCACACATCTAGAGATTTTTACCTGTTTTGAAGAATAGACATATAGCAAGTGTCATGATTTCATTTTTCCTCATTATGAGTACATGACAAACAGCATACTTCACCAGATATTGGGTGGAAGAGCCTCATAGGTCAATGACCTGGATCAAATAGTTCAGTCAGGTAACTACTGCTACTCATTTCTGAGGGTGGTGTCTATTGATAAGAAAAAAATGGTTAACAAAAGAATACCATGACTAATCCAAACTGTATCGCTCTTCAGGTAGATAAACAAGGAGTGCATTCTGCTGAATTTAGAATTCTAGCCCCAGCATTTAAAAAAAAAAATCAGCTACAGAGCCCAAAACTAAACCCAACTTATTTAGATGCAACATAGCAACTTTTCATGTTAGGACTTTAAAAAACAAACCAACCATCCAAGCTTACAGCAATCAAGCACAAGATAGATATGTGTACAAGAACATACAATTGTGAACTAGATTTAAAACTACCATCAGATTGATAATGATTTGGCATGTCTTATCTTGGTGGAAAAATTCTGTCAATGCCATCATAGGTGGTGTAGGAATGTTTCTTGGTCCTCATGCCTTAAAAATCACTAAATAGCATTGAAATGTCCAAATTGAGAATTATGTATGCTACATTGAATAGCAATCTCTGCACAAAAATTATTCCTTTCTCCAGTCCCACCAATGCCAGTGATGAATCAGATATCACAATCTACTTCCCTTGTTCAACACATTCTCATTCTATTCATCAGTGGAGACATAAATGCTCAAATAGGCAGATGGAAATAAATACATAATTTTCAAAATAGAAATAGCAGATTTTTCATTTAAGTCTTCCATATCTAAACACTAAATTCTAAGAGGAAAAATTATAGACCTACACCTATCCAAATAATGGTAAAGCACAGCTAGATTATATATTCATGAATAAGAACGGGATAAATAGCGTTTTGAAGTGAAGCATACTCCTCTTTTTTAAAAGATCTTACAATTACAGTCATCTCGACTAAGATACACTATAGTCTATCCAGAAATAAATGATCAAAACCACATATCATGTCTGGTCTTTGATTACCAAAAGAAATATAAGCAATATACAGTAAGAAACAAATTTGATACTCTTCAGGAGACCTCTGAAACACATACTTTGAATGAAGATTATGAAAACTTTGTTACCACTCACATGGAAGCAGTAGCAGAGTGCATACAATCCAAACTAAGAGCCAAATGTGGCGTTCTATGGAAATTGTTGGTAGTTAGGAAGAAACAAGATAACTTTTTAAAAAAAACAAACAAAGCATCTGTACTCAACAAAGGAACTTGGCAAAAGCCAACATACAGAAATATACAAAAACCCAGAGAGCACTACCCAACCCATAAAAAGAACAATTAGAATACATTCAAGGCTAAATCAATAAAATTAGAAATTCAGTAAAAGATAGACAATTATGAATAGCATGATAGACAGTAAATGTTATGTGTGAAAGGAAAAGCACTTCAAGAGTATAACTAAAAGCTGCCAGCCAAGAAGAAAATCTTCATGAGTAGAAAGAACATTTTGAGAATCTGCTTGGAAACCCTCTTGAAATCGCTTACAAATCCATCCCCCAAAAAAGTTACTAATGGCTAACTAAATATCAAACTAAGACAGTTTATGGAAGAACTTGATGCAATATTGAAAAAAAAATTAAAAACAAAAGCTACATGCTTTGACGAAATAGCCACTGAATTTTGAAAAACTAGAAAATTTGAAATACTCCTCCAATTATGCAATGCAGTCTATAAAAACTTGGTGAATGAAAAGTTGCATCCTCCCCTCCCCCCCAAAAAAAGCAATCTCTGTATTACTAAGAACTACAAATGCATAACTCTAACTGCTATCTGCTAAGATTTATAATACCCTGTGGGTAAAATCAGAACAGGGTTCAAAGGAATCACTCCACAACCTCAGATTCTGACAATCATTGAAGGAGTATAGGCAAAGAATCTCAAGGCAATAGTACTATTCATAGATTTCTCTAAAGCATTTGATTCCTTGCACAGAAAAAATGGAGCAAACCCTACTTGCATATGGTCTTCCAAAAGAAACTGTTACCACTGTCTTACAAAAACACAAAATCAATAGTTCACTCCCCTAATGTAGACAGTTCTTTGACTTTGTTGCTGGAGTCTTGCAAAAAGATTAGCACCATGTTTGTTTATAAAAAAAAAAAAAAAAAAGTAAAGTTAGCGACCGTAGTCAAGGGTGGTCCAAAGGCTTTCTTTTCATTAGCTACTACGCTGAGATGTAGGGAGGGCACTACTTCTTTCCCGTGATTACTTCACTTTACCCTTGATATGTACCTCATAATGCTGAATGTTAAGCAAGGACGTATCAAGTTGGGTTTTTTTGGGGGGGTAGTCTTTGGTATGACTCGACTTGGGATTAAACCCGGGTCTCCTGGACCATTGGTGAACACTTTATCCACTAGACTTTGAACATTCATAAAGCTATTGAAAAAGGCAAGAAGCAGACAATTATCCTGCCAAAACTGACATATGCAGTGTATGCTAATGACCTAGCACTTCTAGCAAAAGTACCAACTTGAGCAGAATTCCTACTACATTAACCAAAAGCAAGTAGCAGAAGGCATAAGCCTGTTTTTTCTGATAAAACAGTACATGTTTTAAAAAGGAACCATTTCCACTTTAAGTGGCAAGCCTCTAAAATAAGTGGACCAGTTCACATACCTCAGCAGCAACATCTCATCTACTAAAAATGTCAGTGAAAGCATGGAATGCTTTTGACAAGTTATTGATTATATGGAAGTTTGATCTATCCGTTAAAATAAAACAAGATTTCTTCCAAGCTGTAGCTCTGTTGATACTAACATATAGACACTTACAAAACTTATGGAGAAAAAGTTAAATGAGAATTAAAAAAGAATGTTGCATGCTGTCTTAAACAAATCCTGGCAGTAGCAGCGCACAAAACAGCAGCTGTATAATCACCTGCCCCCCCCCAATCTCATTTAGACAAACAAAACATGTGGGGCACTGCTGGAGAAGCAAGGGTAAAATCATAAGCAACATTCTCTTATGGGCTCCTACACATGGAGTTGCCTGTATTGGCTGACCAGCAAAGACATGCTTACATAGACATGGATGGCAGCCTAGAAGACTTGCCAGAAGCAATAAATAATAGGGATGGATGGCAAGAGTCAGGGACAATTGAATACTTCACCTGCAAGTATACTGAACTTTAGTGTGAGTCCTGAAATCCTTTGTGAATTTCTAACAGCTCTTTTGATATGGAATATTGATTGATATATATTGGTGTCCCCCCCCTCACCAATGTCTTTCTATCCATTCATTATGTATAAATTATTGATTTAATATTTTGGATGTCTTTTGACAGTATACCAAGGTCAGAAGAAAAATGAATGATTTGCTTTGAATATACTTTTTTTTTTTTTTTTTTTTTTTTTTCCCAAACAAATCATGTCAATATACTTAAGTCTCCTAATTCTTTTATAAAACTTATAATTTTGATCAAGCCTTTCACAAAATGTTTCACTTCCAGTGATTATAGAATGTAGAGATCTCCCTTGGCCTGCTCACATCTGTAATACCTTAAATTTTAGCAACCTAAAACTGAGCAGCAAATGTATTTTTATTTAGTTAGATAACTTTTTTTTCATGGAGTGGGGAAAAAATAAAGGGTTCTTGAGGTGTGTGTCTTATGATTGATCATTCTTATCAAATATATGGAGTATGCTATAATGAGTACCAATAAAGATATCCCTTTAACTATATACAATCACATACAACCCCCCCTCTTTATTTTTTTATTTTTTTTTTAAGATGCAATCAAGTTCAGAAAAATCTCAAATGTATCTTTATAAATCTGTTTTTAATCTAAGGTAACATTTTTTTTTTTTTTTTTTTTTTTCCTTCTATCATTTAAATGATAATTAATTCTACATTAACTAATGTTTCATGCCTTATGGTTAACTCTTTTCAGATTGAGTGCTATTTCGATATACCTATAGGCCCAACATTTTTTAGTACTATTTTGACCTTGGCGGATTCTGTCAGATACTAATAAAAAATCTAGTGAAAATCCAGGTTGTCTTTTTATAATGCAATGATGGGGTCACTTCACCATGAAACTGTTTGTGTCTAGTGTTTTTTTTTTGTTTTTTTTTTACAAGATTAAACCCAAGTTTTCTATGATCTTATAAAGTACTTTAGCAAACTTTGAGAGCAAGATAAATAACATTTAAAAAGTTACCAAGAAAAGCTTTCCTACTCTTAAAATAGTACAGTTTCCTATTAAGAAAAAATAAAGAATGGGGGTATCCTCGTGGTGTAATGGTTAAAGCGATGGACTGTGGAATTGTAGCTAGTGAGTTTGAACTCCAGTCTTTTATGTTCACATTTGGACAAGTACCCTTGAGAAAGGTATGAACCCACTTATCCTCCCAGCTATGGGTTAAATAGTACCACTACTGTTCTTCTAGAAGGATGGCTTTGTTTTAATAGCATATCAATCTTTGTAGGTTATTCAAAGCCAAATAAACCAAACCAAAATAAAGAACATAGTATTTTTAACAAAAGAGGGAGGATAGTTTTAATGTTAGTTAAATGGCAATATTTTTCTTAACCATTTGAATCAATAAGTCAATTATTTCAGGCTGAATGCTATTTTTCTATAAACCTAAAGGAAGTCACTTAAAAAGGCTTAACAACTTTTTTTTTTTTTTTTTTTTCTAATGGTGAGATAACCTTAAACAAATATTTTTACATCATGGCTCAAACTTTCAATGAGATTCCAGCATTTTTAAGGAATTTTGTGGGTGCAGGGTTAGAGGGTGTGAGCAGCTACCGATTAATCTTAAAACATTTAATATTTCTAAGAGTACCTTTTTTAATAGAAGATAGAATTTGGACATGCAGCTCTTGTTTTTTGTTTGCTAAAAAATACATTCAAGGAGTTAATTTTATCCCATTCAAAATATTTTACACAAGATTTTTTCATTTTATCTGGTATCATTTTCAAATTAATTTCATCCCAAGTGAAATTGATTTTTATCATTTTGAATAATCACTTTTAATCTTCTGTTGGTCTTGTAAGCTTATTGCATGTGATCACCTTAATTTTAAAGTGTTTAAAAAAAAAAAAAAAAAAATAGATAATCTTGCAAAAATAATTTAACTCCATATTTGGAAATATTCTCAGTCGCTTTATATACTATGATGCAATTTTTTTTTTTTTTTTTTTTAGTTTAGCAAGTTGGCTTCATAGTTATTACTAATATTTTTACAAGTCTCAGATAGTTAAGATTTTTCTGAACTTAGTCTCATTCTTTGAACATTGAGGAATATATGTGATTAGGTTATAGTACTTATTCCTTTTTATATTATTTTAAATTCAATTTTTGAGAATAGTGGTGTGAGATATTAGGTACAAAGCAAAAATGATGTAAAAGTCTTTCAGGGCATCATCCAAAACATGGGAAGGGGAGGGGTCATCTGGAAACCAACATGATTCATTTGTGCTGTGCATTACACTTTTAGAATTATCAACTTTGAGATATAGAAATTGTTTTTTTTGTTTTTAAATGTGTATTTGTTTCTAAAGAGTTCAAGAAACTCTATCTACTGATCTTATTTTTTTATTTTATTTTATTTTATTTTTTTTTTTTTTTTAATAGATGCTTGAACAAGACCATCTACAAGGTTTTGAATGTTCGGTAAATGTCCATAGAGCCTTATATTTGGTTCCCAAACTGTTTTCAGTATTTGCCCAGAATATCCTGCTGAGAAAATGTCTTGGTAATGTACAAAAAATTACATAGAAATTTGATAGTTACATTCACCATCCAGATAAGAGTAAGTTTCAGTCATTTCTTTGAAAATAGAGGAATATGTGTGATTGGATTATAATACTTATTTCTTTGTTTTAAATTCATTTATAAGAATAGAGGTGAGATCATATTAGGTACAAAGCAAAAAATGATGTCTTTCAGGACATACTACACGACATGGGAGAGGGGAAGGTCATTTGGGAATTCACATTATTCTTTTGTACTCTTAGAATTATCAATTTTGAGACCTATAAATTCTTGTTTCTTTTTCTTTTAGATATATGTATTTGTTTCTAAAGTGTTCAAGAAACTCTTTCTACTGATCTCTTTTTTTTTTTTTTTTTTTTTTTTTTTTTAATAAATACTTGAACAAGACCATCTACAGGATTTTGAATGTTCGGTAAATATCCATAGGGTTTTATATTTGGTTCCCAAACTGTTTTTAGCATTTGCCTAGAATGTCCTAAGAAAATGTCTTTGATAATGTAAAAAAAAAATCAGATGAAACTGTAATTCTTACATTCACCATCCAGATATAAGTACATTTCAGTCTTTTCTTATATAATTTATTTTTTCTGAACAAGTTGATTTTCATCTCCAAAATTATATATTGGCAATTGGTTGTAAGTTGCCAACTTAATGGTGGGGGTAGAGAAGACAAGAAACAGTTAGTGGGTGGATTTTATAACTGGAGATATTTAAATGTAAATATTCAGGAAAAATTAAAAATCACTGAAACTAACTTTCATCTGGATGGTGAGTGTAAGTATTACATTTCTATATAATCTTGTACATTACCAACAATTCCTCATTGGATATTCTGGAAAAGTACCATATTTTCTAGAGTTATTTGAATCATGTTCTAATTATCACAGGAAAAAAGTATTAAGTCCCATGTTTGGTATGAGTCATTGTAAATTTTGTGAATGTTGTCTCCTCTCCACCCTGCCCTACAGGTCTGTTTCCTTGGATCTGTGAATGTATCTAATCTTATTGTTCCACATGAAATACAGATGGAGCCAACATGTAATATTTTAATGATCAATAACTTATCAGAATTTATTTTATTTCATGCATGTGAAATTCATTGCACTTGTCATAAGATTCCTTAATCCAGCCCAGCAGGGTGAGGGTTCATGTTTGGACCAATAAAAGACCATATGTCAAATTACTGGAAAGCATATAACAGCATAACTGTTTTCAAAACTATTACTATGAGCAATGAAAGATAAGATTCCTGCTTTTATTGGAGATGATCTTGTACACCCTAACTGCTGTATTAGTGGGTGGAGTATATTGCAAATGGCAATGTATACATTGAAATCAACATGAGAGTAGCCATGATTTATTTTTTGTTTGTTGGTTTAACAGCATGTCAACTTTAGTTGGTTTATTTTATGCCAAAGTTAGCTTAACAATTATGGTCTCAATACAAAATCATATCGTCAGAATCATTTTAAACAGGTGAACACTTAGTTGTAATATTTTAAGAGCCAATTGTGGTCCTATGCTAGACACAAAACTTGATTGTGCCCTTAGTTCCGTGAATACCATATGCATTTCTGGCGAGTTGGTTTATTAACTCCCTCTGTGCCCATATTTGTATCATCCCCATCTGTGGATGTTTCAATCTATCCAGAACATCTGATTGTTAGGGTGGTTTATTGGAACAAATTGTCAGTGTTAGCAACTCAAAGACAAAAGCTCTTAACAATTATTTATTGAATACAATGGTGTAACTCTCATATATATATATATATATATATATATATATATATATATATATATATATATATATATATATAATTTTTTTTTTTTTTTTTTTTTTTTTTTTTTGTTGTAGTTGACAGACAAATGAGGTATCTGACTGGTGCAGTCTTTCTGTTACACAATTTTTTCGAGAGTTGGGCTTTTGCTGGAGAGGCTTTTCTTACTCCTATCTTCGTTGTGGACATCCAATATATCTTCTCATCTAACCCTAAAAACATCTTTTATAGAGGATTCCACTGGGAACAAACTTTCCCAATTGGCTAACTAATTACAGATTAATTCATATTCTACTTTTTTTACTAGTCAGCTGATCAAATGTGCTAATCTATGTCTGTGGAAAGAGTATCTCTTCTATGTATCGGCTCTTAGTTATTTAATTAACCTATCCAGATTTAACCTTTTAACCCCAACAGGTGGGCAAGAGATGTCATAATTCAAAATAGATCAATGCATCAACAAAACCCCAAACCTGCTTGCTTTTTGTTTTGAAAATATGAAAATTTGGTTAGTACTAGTCCTTCACTAGCCTTTTTAAATTGACTTTTGAATTTCTTTCAAAATCAAATCTTTTTAAAAAACTTATAAACGGAAAATTGCATTTTCCTAAATAAAATAATTTTTAAAAAAATGCATGATCTTAAGTTTTTAGCACCAGTAAATACCTTATTGTTATACAATGTATTAATATAGTTCAATATGATTTTAAACATTATCTCAGATATATTTGACCTATAAATGGATCCTAACAAATATTAGTGGACCTGAGAGTAATAACAATAAAGTGGTAACTTTACTCTCCCTAAATCTTCAAAACTAGAGCCTCACTAGTGAATGTAGTTTTAAAAAAATTATAGAATTTGTAGTTATCAAAATGGTATTAGAATTGAATAAAAACTTACACCTAAATTATCATTTCTTATAACTGTTCATGTTAACATGTTCATAAAATAGTAATGGCATTTTCCTGTATGCTCTCATTATTTTCTGAATAAATGTTAATGTTATGTTAAAAAATTTTTTAAATCCTAGCTGGCTTATTGTAAGGAATGTCAGGCTTCTTACAGAAAGTGATTATCTATAAAATAAAGTTTTTAAAGTTTTTATAACTCTACTATTCTACAAAATTAGCATTATAAAATACTCAAATTTTAAAAAACCAAACCTATCAAAATAAAAGATCAAATAAGTCTTATTTACACATTTTTCATCTAATATTGTAAATTTATTGCTAAAATTCTGTGTAAGATGTGTTCAAAAGTATCAAGATTGAAACTGTATTTACCAAGAAAGCAATAAAGAATAATTCAATTATAAATATTCTTCAAAATAGTCTCTTTAGCATTCAAAACACTTATTTTTAACTTTTTCAATCAGCCAAAACACCTCAAACCTCAAATGATTTAATGTGACATTTCTTTTAATGTCCTCCAACAAATCCTTGAGATAGATTTTCAGTTTAGCAAGTAAGGGAAAAAAATCATGAGAACTAGTGAATATAGTGCTGTAATTGTACAATCCCAAGTTTCACCAAAAACTGCTATTGAAAAAATAAACTGGCTTATTTTATTTTTTTTTCCACCAAATTGCTATTGTCTTAAAACATCAGCACCTTTCAAATTTTAGAATCTGAAAAAAATTAAAGTTTCAATCTCAGTACTTTTTGTGAGCATACCTTGTGTATCTATAATCATAACCTATCCAAAACAGCATATTAAGATTTTTTATTAGACCAACGCACATAAAATGCTCTTAGAGAATAAAACAATTTCCAATCAAATTTGCAACCAAATGAGAATTAGTGCTCATTTTCATTTCATTCATGAAAATTTGTTACTTTATTTTTTAATGTATGAAATAGTTATATAGAATATATTCTTACATTCTCCAGACACTTAAAAATTTACTTGTGTGTATGTGTTTTTTTTTTTTTTTGTTTTTTTTTTTTTTTAACAAATGCAATTGTCACGGCTCTCTCCCATTAGCCATAACTGGACCTTTCAGTGGTTAGAGAGAAAAATAACTAAGGAAATAAGCCAGAATTGTAGCTAATATTTGGATACAACTGTTAATTAAGACGTTTCAGTCATTTACTTATCTGGGTGGTGAATGTATTACATTGCTATTTTTATTTTATTTTTGTACATAAATTAGTTTCAATAAATGGGCTATTCTATTCAATCACCTTGTAAATTTTATGGGATTTGTGAAGACTGTTATTTTCAAATCCTCTAAATTCTTAATATAACTATGAAATGTTAATTAGAACCTATCATTCATTCTTAAATAGAAGTATCAATATCATCATGGGCCAGTTACAATGGGAAACCATTGGTTTCATGGGTTGTCTGGTTTGATAGTTGATTTTTTTTTTTTTTTTTTTTTTTTTAAATCTTATTGCTTTATCAATTTTTCTCAATATGATGGTATTTATGATCATATCAAAAGGAACTGTTTATTATAAATGTGCTAAAAGAGGCTTAATTTTATTTCTAATATCAGTTTAAAGAACCCCCATCTTCAGATACAAAGTTTAATGTCATCAAATATTGTATTTATTTCTGGGTCCTAATAGTTGTTGAATTTAATGTCAAATTTAGACAGGAATGTATCGGATATTATATTTTTTTTTTTTATTTTTTTTTTTTATAAAGAACCAATGGAAAAATACATGCTTAACCATTTAATATTTCATGCCTGTTGAATTTTCACTCAGGGCTCCTGGCTGAAAAATTGCTAAAAATGTAATTTGTTATTTAACAGACCAACTGTCAGTAATGTTGCTTGGCAATAATATCATAATGGAATTTTGAGCCAGAATTTAGGCCACCTGGGTATAGCTACTTCTTGGTAACTATACCAAGGTAGCTGCATGTAGGCACTCGTGTAACTGTTAGTCATAAAAAATGAACTCATTGACCCTGAGTTCAAATCTGGATGAAACTTTGCATTTCACAGTGCACTAATAACCTTGGAAAAGGTATGAATCCAACTATTCTCTCCCTACTCCTAAATGGCATGGCAGATGGGGGGTCTTTTAATCTTGGTATGACTACCAGTCTAGGAGAATAAAAACTGATCTTGTATCACATCCTGTTTGTGGTTGAGGGGTTGAGTAAACATGTACTTCTAGATAACTGCACAAATACCAGGTGCTTGGACTCTAAAAGTTGAAAAATTAGGAAAACTGAATATATTGAATCAAATAGAAACTTCATTTTGTTACTTGTGTATAGGATTGTCAATGAGTACATAATTTTTTAAAGTTAATTATCTTCTAAACCAAACATACCAGGATTTTATTTCTCGTGCTGAAATAAGGAAGTTCTTTGATTCTCTTTATCTGTCCCTATCATCCATCATTCCTGGCATATCTTCTAGACTATATCCATAGCTGGTAAAACATTAGGTATTATTCTTCACCAAACTCTACGGCACTGAGACTCTGTAACCAAAAATGACTGTAGCAGTCTAAAAATGAATACATCATTATATTTATGCAATTTTATTTCTTGTTACAATGCTGTAGAGTTTAGTTATTTATTATAACACCTAGGGACTGTACTAGATTATAGGTCATACTAATAGAAAAAAAAAAGAAATATATGAAGTATTAGTGCAACCCACTCCATGCTCTGCATTTAGCTATTTTATTTCCTTTTAAAAAAAATATGTACAAGGCCTGAAAATACTCTGCATTTAGCTATATGCTATAAAATTAGTTGTCATTTAACTATACAATAATACTGTATTGTAAAGTCAATGCAAATCACCTTTCTTCTTACACGCCTAGATGTATGGAGAAATTATACAAAAAGAACCTCTGAATATTTTTCTGCTTTTGATCTTACCTGTAAGATAGTTTTAATTAAATCATATAAATTTCTAAATAGAAATTAGCCTCTTCCTTCTGTGTTCTCATAAATACCAGTTTTGCATGTTCCAAACTTTTGAGGTTATTTTCTCTTTCCCATGCCATATTTTGTCTCAGAGCATAACTCTGTGCCATCAGTCTTATGACATTGAGAAATGAAGTAATAGTTTACACTTTGGTCTTTTCCCATGATCAGTCTTCACTCTCCTTAAAAGTCAATCTCCTACAGTTCACATCAAACATTGACTCTGATCCCTCCCCATCTCCTCTATCCCTAACCCTCCTCCCTATTTATTCAATAATGTAGATATTTGCCAGTTTATTGGGTTGGGGGTGGAGGAGAATGCTTTTCTTCATAAGAAATGGATTGAACACTTAGCAATATACTGAATGTTTAAAATATTTTTTCTTTTAGATTTATTTTCTTTTATTGTATGAAATCTTTACATAAATGATATAAATTGGGGCAGGGGTGTCCCCATCTAACTATTTTAAATATTCCATAATGTATCCATCTCTGTTGGTCTACTTTTTATCTCTGTTTGATTCAACCATCTGTTTGTCTAAGTAAATATGAACAATGTGGTCAAATTATTTTTAAAAAAGGGATTTTATAACTTTATCTCCAATCAGACCAAATAAGGATTCAAATTGAAAAAGCTGGATCTCTGATAGTGTTGTGGTTTTAATGGTACTAGACTCAATTTTCCAACAGAAGAACAGAATTCCACTTAAAAATTGACTTGTCATATCCTGCATGTGCAGAGGAGTTTGGTAGATATGCATTTGTGTATATATAACATGTACACATATCTTAGGTGACCTACTGTTATTTTTATTTTTTCCTTTGTCTTACTTCTTGATGAAAACTCTGTCAGTAAACTTTGAAGAGCATAAGACAAATATAAACCAGTTTAAACTGATAAAGAGTTCATATAAGTCTTGAATAGGTCATACTTATCTAAATCTTGATACCCTCTGATTTGATAGTCATTCAGTAAGACACTTTTTAGATAATAACCTTGGTTATATACTTTTCATTTTGTGTGCATTATGTATATAATCATAAATGCAAAACTCATGTTTTTTATTGAGTATATTTTACAACCATTACTTCTAGGGACTTTTTTAATCTATTTTTACAACTAAATGAGTTTATGTTGGAAACTGGAATTGTTAATATAGCCTGTAATTATAACATTTCATTTAAACCTCTAATTTTCTAATATAATCTATGAAATAAATTGGGTGGGGGGGGAGAAAGAAATTAACTTTAAAAACAACTATAAAGTTGGCAGTAATAAATGTTTTTCTTTTTGAGGAATCTTGCACTTCCTTTCAAGTGTTAAATACATCTTAAAATAGACACTATCATTAGAATTTTTGTCTTTGAAGTTATATACATAACAATGATAGCAAAACATTTTGTACAATATGATAATCTTAAAGTAGTGACCCATTTGAAAAAGTGGATTGTATCTGCTTGTGTGTCTGTTTTTTATTTAGTAGTTGATGCAAGTAAAAAAATAAAAAATAAACAAAAAACTTACATTCAGCTGATCTACATAAACCAGGCTTATTTTGATTGATCAGATTTTTGTGAGCTGAACATTACTGGTATTAACACACTATTCCTGGATATTTAAAAACTTTGTGTGTCTCTCTCTATTTTCTTTTTCTTTAACTTGTGGTAGATGGGATGGAAATAGCCCTAAAGCTTTTTATCACTTGCTTGTGTGGTCAACAATTTCAAGCCTTTCTAAGGTGGTTCGATAAGACTGGTAGATGGGAAGGAAGCCAAGGTTTGGCTTGATATTCAGATTAAGTAACATGTACAGTAGGGGTAAGACACATGAGATCTTGGCAAAGAAACTAAGAGGGTGGGGAGCTTGAAATGATACAGCTAAGAGTGGGAGATGTCAAAGTAGATATTGATATACTTGTATTTTATTTTTAATTTATATATTCTTTAAATTAATATCTAGAAATTAGTTATTAATACCTCTCTATTCAGTGGTATAAGTATGATTTATAATCAACACAAAAGTGTAAAGATTTTATAACTTTTCTTTTTTTTTTTTTTTTTTTTTTTTTTTTTTCTTACTTTATGACCAACACTTTCATTTACACATTTTAAACTATGAACATTAGGTTTTTTATCTGTGATAATATAGAATAATTTTGCAGTAGTTCAAAAGTAAACTTTTAAATAATTAGTCTTAAATACTGAGATGACACACTAGCATTTTCAAGAGTTACCTAGGCTAACCTTCTCTTACTGCTGTATAAGGAAACTGTATAGAAGTGTTATAGTTAGAAAAAATGCAAACATCACCTACAACTGGAGGAAAAATTAGAATGTATCAATATACTACAGGACTTGTTTTTTAGTCCATGGTCTAATGTACTGTTCTTAATTTTTAAAATCTTCATCCTTTTACACAAGTTGTCATTGATTAAGATGATACTAGAACTCATTAAAAATGGATCACTTGCTTAGCATGCTTATCATTACATTGAAAGGTGCCCATGCTTTTACAAGAGTTGTTGAAATTAATATTTTCATTTTTTGTTTATTTTTTTCTTTATCATCACTCTTTAAATTGTGTTCTTTTTAGATATTCTCATTGTCATTGCATGAAAACCAATAAAATTTTGAAAAACAAATACGTAGATCTTCATGTATATTTTTATTTTCACAAGTAAATGCCCCCTTAAACTGTCACTCACTATCTGCAAATTGAGGTAGTTGAATAAGAACATTCAATATGTATATTTATCATTTATTGACTGCATTTTTAGGGGAGGCCATTTTGTGTCCTTTCTGATCTCATCTTGTTAGTGGTTGTCCTTTAGATTTTCTCTTTGTAAAGTCTTTATTATATGAATGGTTGACACAACTGGCATTTTTTTTTTTTTTTTTTTTTTTTTTTTGCATGCCACATGATCCAATCACTTTTATCTTAATGTCAATAATTTTATTATTTCAAGGTCAGTTTTTATATCATCCACTTTGATTTGATTTATGCAAGAAATTCTCACTATGGTCTTGAAGTAATCCTTCTCAAATTCACTCAGTTTTGTGTCGTCTTCCTTTGTCAAACTCGAAATTTCTCCCCCATATATGGTTACAGGGACTATGAGTGGAGTGCATGAGAGTGATGAACCTTGATTGCCTATGAAACATCTGTTTCTATGGGTGTTTTTTTTTTTTTTTTTTCCAAGTCTACCAAATGCTGAAGAAACTAAAGCTATCCTTTTCTTACATCAGATGAGCTTCCTGGTGCTACTGATCTCAATATATTGATGAAATATATCTTGTATTATGAAATTCTAGTTTAAAAATCTCAGCACCAGCCTGGGCAAGATTCTATGAATAGTCTGCCCTACTATTTTACTCGTAGCTGAGAGGAGAGATGGATACATGTCTTTTCCAAGGACATTTAATGTGAAGTGAAGCACAAAAATCTCTAAGAATTTGAACTTTGCTTGCTGAGACTCCCTTCCCTTTTTTTTTTTTTTCTTTCTTACAATAACTTTTATACTATCCATACCTCCAGATGCAAAAATTCTAAATATGAGTGATTATAATTAAAATACCCCTTAGTAATGAGCTCTATTTATTCTCATAAAAACTTGTTTGTTTGTTTTTTTTTTTATACAGTGATGCAAAATTCCTGACTTTATGCCAACCTGCATTTGAGAAATTGCTATCAGCATGACATTGAATACACTGACTGTATCCACTGCAGAAAAAAAAATGTGACGCTCCAGTTCTAGAGCTCTAGGGAGTGTAGGGTACCCCTTCATTGTCATTACTCCCAGGTCCACACTGAACTGGATTAGTAGTATCTGTTATTATCTCTTGGTCAAATAGATATGTTTAAAAATTATTTGTATTTGATAAGATTATGTATAAAATAAAATCTTAATCATAAACATACAATGAATGCAATTCCCTAACCTCTAGGCATAAAGTAATCTTTGAGTTGATATGTTTTTTAAGAAATCAATCAATCTCGGGAAAAGCATAAACAACTTGTGTAGGTAGTCTAATAGTTAACATCTTTTAACTGTACTGTTGGATCCTTGCAAGTCATGTTCTATAGGATAACCTTAATATCTTCATTGTGTTGTAATTCATATCTGTTCACAATATCTTTTCACTGCTGTCTTTTAGTGAGAATCGAACTCGCTTAAAATGGTCTGTGAGCCTAGAATGCTAACCATAATTCAAAGTGCCCTACCACTAGTCCTCGTGGTGTAATGGTTAAAGCGATGAACTGCGGAATCGTAGTACGCGAGTTCGTACTCCAATCACGCTATTACGTTCACTTTCGGGCAAATACCCTTGGGAAAGGTATGAACCCCCTTATTCTCCCTCCAGCTATGGATAAATAGTAGGACGGACTAGGTTCTTCAGCCTTGGTGAGGCAACTAGTCTAGGAGAAGGAAAACTCTGAATTCAAACCTGTTAAACTCCGCTTAAAAATTGACCTTGTGTCATATCCTGCCCGAGCAGAGGGGTTGGTAAATAGTACCACTAGTATAAATGCATAGTCATCATTCTTCACTTAAATATTTTGCCAATGATAATCTTGTATTTGCATAAAATTACTAAAAATTTTAAATCATTTAGTTTTAATTCATCCATTTTCTTTTTACTAATTTTATATAGAAAGATTTTCCTATATCTTTATAATAAAATTCTTAACTTTGTATAAGATAATTACATTAATTATGTTGGGGATTTTTATATTTTACTATCTAATAATAGTTTCAAGAATTCTTCGGACAGTTAAACTCTTTGTTTACACGACGAAGTTTTGATTACTACATTCTCCGGCCTAATATGCACTAGAAAACTTCTCGTTTTGGTTATTTTCATCGAAGAGTTGTACAAAAACGATATTAGATTTTGTTTTAATTATTGTTCTCTAGCTTCTTCAGATTCTATTTTACGTATAGAAACTAAACTTTGTATGTAAAAATACGGAGTTTGGTGTTTTTATAAATAAATAAAAATCAGAACTGTGGTTAAAAATAAATAAAAGACCAGAACAAAAGGTTTCACTTGACAGAAGTGAATTTTACACCTGAATGCACCGGTCGAAATGTCACGTGAACAACAAAAACTAGTATTCTTCAAATATATTGTAGCTAATTTTATTTCTTTGCTTTGCTTCTGTTACCTCTCCTTGTTATTTAATAGTTACATACAAATTTGCATTAAACAACCCCCTCCCTCTCTCTCGTGTGTGTGTGTGTGTGTGTGTGTGTGTGTGTTTTAAAAAAAAGCTTCTTAGTCAGTACATATTAGATAACTTTTCATACTAATAAAAAAAAATTAAATTAATATAGATTTTTATTTTAGTCTTTTTAAATTTTTGTATTATAAATTAGCATAATATAAATTATACTCAAACCCAATAAAAAATTTGCACAACTTATATTGGTATAGTTAGAGGATTAAATGCAGTGTAGACCATTTTAAATTACTGTGGCTTAAGATTTAAAAGAAAAATATTTTAAATCCTCATAAAATAGGTTTGAACCATTTGCCGTTTATGTCTGAAAATATCCCCAGAAGCAATTTTTGAAAAAGACATTCAAGGGATATAACTCTTCATAACGTAAACTATGTCGATTAAAATTTAAGATACTTTAATTCGTTAGAATTTTGTATTTATCATTTGAAAAATTATTTGGGTTTGGACCGTTTATTTTATTAATTATATCACCTTAATTTAAACATTTTATTTGAAATTACAAAATATGACTAAAATTTCTCCTCCACCATAAAATAAATAAAAGAAAATATTCGAAGAATTCTTCGTACAAACCCTTTTTGTTCAAGCGACATTTCGACCTGTACATTCTCCGGCCTTTAAGTGTAGTATATATTTCTGTAAGAGACTTTTTTCTTTTCTTTTTTTAAAAATAAAATTCCATTAAATGTTCAAGTTTTGTATATGGGAATATAGTTTTGCAAAAAAGATCTTAATATAAGCTTCGTGTGAGATAGATGTCTAATTTTTTTGTTAATAATCTCTTAGCTTCTATTATTACCTAAAATCTGGGGATTACAAATACTTAAATTTATAAATATTGTTTACTCAGAAATGAATTTTTTTTTATACTCATCTTTCAATTTTTATTCTACTAAAATAAATGAAAGCATTTTTTTAAAAATCTAATTTAATACATGTATTAAATTAACTTATATAAATCATCAGTCAGCTCTGATTATAAATCTTTTATATATTTAAAGATAACATTAAAACCTTAATATCATAGACTTTCAGGTAATTGATGTTACAGTATATCTCTATTCTATTCATTTTCATCCACAGAATTTGCTGGATTCTTTTAAAGATAAAAGTTTTTTTGTTTTGTTTTTAATATGAACAATTTTGATTAGCTATCAAAAAGCTGTCTGGTTGATATGGCAACACAAATCATTATTTTGATATATTAATCAGTTAGGATTAGATAATCTTTATAATCCAGTTGCAATTAATAGAATTTTTAAGTTATTACAAAGAATAATTAATTTTTCCACTAAAACAAAGGTTTACTCTACTTTGAATGTTTTTCTTTTTAAGATTTAAAAAATTGATCAGCATGATTGAATCTTTTATCTAAAGCTTTTGATGATTCTGAAAACTTTCTTTGCTTAAAAAATAATTCTTTTTAAGCAAGAATTACTTTATTTTTTTATTTTTTTTTCCATTCTGTAATTTTATCCTGTCGGCAGGGCTTCAAATACACTGTATCCCTTACATAGGAGTAAGATCCTCTAAAATATTGTATCCTGGCTACAAAACTAAATTGAATCTGATGTTGCTCTGAAGATTGTGGAATATCCACCCTTTCATTGCTACTACTCCCAGGTCCACTCTAACCTAGAGTAGTAGAACCCATTAGGTCCCCATTTATTGATCAAATAGATCTGTTTGCAAATTCTTTCTATTCAATAGAACTTTGTGCAAAAAAATCTTCTGAAGAAACTATACAAAAATGGAAATATGAATGTGATTCTCTCACCTCTAGGCATAAAATAACTCTAGACGGGTTGACATGCTGTTAAATCAATCAGTCATTCTGTAACTTCCATTCAAATTTGTTTACATCAATTCATAACTATCTATTTTAAGTCCACTGCTTGAAAAAAATGTCTTTCCAATTCCTTCATTGACTACAGTCCTTGTTTAAGATTCTATCATCTCTTACCAGCAAACTCCACTTTTTCATCTCTCCATCTTCTATCAGATCTTTTGCTGACATGCTTGTTATTTCTTGGGTACTATTCTACTAACCATTTCATTACCTTTGTCATCCTTCCTTCTAGCTAAGTCTTGCAGGCTTCTATTTTTGTTGTTTAGTAACTTTATAATTACATTTCTCACTTTGGTCTGATCTCTGGATTTCTTTATTGTAGTTATTAACATTGCCCTTCCTGTTGGTCTCTGGATTTTTTTCTAATGATTTCCACTGATTAGTTTGTTAATGTAAATTAGACTTACTAATCTTTAAAGGCTTTTTAGATTTTTAAACCCTCCTCCCAACAAATTCTGGTCATCTAATAATTCCATGATAAGTAAATTGTTTATTTCAGTTATTCTAGATTGACCTAAAAATGACACAAAAATTATAAATATAATCATGTAATGGTCTCTCCTTTTCAAATTTAACATTGGAATTAAATTTTCTCTCTTCAAATCATCACTGATGGGTCAGATTTGGTTTATGTAAAGAATTATTACCAAGATGCCTTGATAGTATATTTCAGTATTATCAGGTTTGGGTTGAATTTAAACCTGTTTCTTTATGACAGTTTACTTAATTTTGGTCAAATTGATTAAACCCGTTATCTTTTATTTTCTTTGTTTCTTTAAGGCTGCAGACCTGACCAAACCTATTGACAAGAGGATCTATAAAGGAACATTCCCTACTTGTCATGATTTCAACCATCTGTCCGCCACATGTGAGAGTGTCTTGTTGCTGGTTGGTTTCACAGCTGGCCAAGTACAACTTATTGATCCAATTAAACAAGAAATAAGCAAACTTTACAATGAAGAGGTGAGGTTTTTTTTTTTTTTTTTTTTTTCCCCCTCTTTTTTTTTTTATTTTTTTTTATTTTTTTAATTAACCTTCAACTAACCCAGTAGTAATGTATAAACATTAATTTGATTTCTTCTTACAGATCAATGTCTTTTGTAATTGTTTATATTTTCATCTCTATTTATTTTAATGTATAATTTATCACAATTTCAATACAAATCTACTGTGTTTGATAAGATATTAGATCCAACTGCTTTATATACATTTAATATTGCAGTTAAGCTACATAAGTGTACTGTTAGTCTATGATGTCTGTAAACATTAGCCTACTTAGATAGATCAGCTTTCCATATAAGACCTAAAGGTGGGGATTCTTATATGGGTATATCATAAAGATTGCCTATACTGGTTTGGGTTTTTTAATGGCATATCAACCTTTGTGGATTATTTAATGCCAAAGCCATCTTTGTAGAACAGTGATATTTAATCCATACTTGGGAGGATAATGGGGTTCACACCTTTCCCCAAGGGTATTTGTTCCAAAGTGAACATAATACTGTAACTGGAGTTAAAATTTTCTTATATTGAGGCTGCAGCCCAGCACTTTATTATGCCATGGGGACTTCCCTATTGGGTAAAAGGTTCTTGGCATTTTTGTTTAAAATCACTTTTTCTTTACTAGTAAGAAGTATCACTTACCTTGCATTTAGAGTATTGCTCACCTTGTATTTACTGTTATAATCATAAACTGAAAACTATATGAAAGCCTGCACAACATATTACTACTACTGTTTATA
Source organism: Sepioteuthis lessoniana (assembly GCA_963585895.1). NCBI lineage: Eukaryota > Metazoa > Mollusca > Cephalopoda > Myopsida > Loliginidae > Sepioteuthis > Sepioteuthis lessoniana. Next base: position 86,092 of record CAUZXS010006300.1, read on the forward strand.
TTCTCTTGTAGACTTAAGTTTTTTTTAAGGAGTGAGGGAAGTATTGTTCATATGGATACTCATTATCCAAGCTGGTCCTGATTTAAAAAAAAATAATAAATAAATAAATAAATAAAAAATAATACTTTCAATTCAGAAGACTTTCTTCTACTCAAGAAATTTGGAAGATTTGGAAAAAAAATTTTGAGTTGGCAGAGGACCTTTTTACACTAAGTCCAATGTCAAAAACTAATCTGACATGCATGTACACTTTATTTTTCAAATGTCAATTATTTCATTTATTTATTTATTTATTTATTTTTTTTTTTTTTTTTTTTTTTTCAAGAAAATAAACACTACATTACCATTATTCTATGGTTAAATTCTAAAAGAAGCACTTGAACAAATACATAGATTTGATTTTTTTTTTTTTTTTTTTTTTTTTTTTTTTTTTTTTTTTTAAATATAGAAAAAATATATTTTATTTATTTATTTTTTTTAATTAGTTTGCAAAATCGAATTTTTGAAGTAAAGTATATAAAACTTGTGAGTTTTCTTTCAACAAAATAGTATTTTCATGTACTTTGCCACAAAATAAACATTCAGGTCATTCATAGGTGTTATGTCCACTGCTTGAAAAATGTCATCCTATGAATTCTATTTAAATTATGATATATTAGCATTAGTTGGTGTATGCAAAAAAGTTAACTAATTTTTAGAATATCAAATTAGTCAGTTGAAAAGGATATTTAGTTATCGTCAAAACCTGCCCTGTCTTCAGAGCTTCGAATATGCTTACTATATTCACTGCAGATGGGGTAAGACGTCCTCTCCTTCCTTGGGGGTGGGGTATGATATCAAACTGCATCTGATACTAAGTCCCCAGTTCTGGGGAGAGTGGAGTACACCTGTTATTGTCATTATGTCCAAGGTTCACTCTGACCTGGATTGGTAGTACCTGTTTAAGTCTCATCTATGGAACAAATAGATCTGTTTTGCAAATTATTTGTATTCAATGGGAATAATTGATATCATAACCATGTGCAAAAAAATTCTCGCACTACTTTAAGTATAAATATGAACATACAATGTCCACTATTCTCTAAACTCTAGGCATAAAATAACCCAAGTTGAGTTGTCACTCTGTTAAAATCAATTGATCATTGTCAAAGCTTTACAATAAGAAATTTTGTGTAGATTATTTAATGACCATACCTTTCCTAAGTGTTTTGTCATGAAGTATTTTTCTCTCTTCATTTGAAAAACATTGGGGTTTTTTTTTTTGGGGGGGGAGTATCTATACATATAATTAGAAATAACAGGTCTCATCCTAAAGATAGAAAGACTCTACTTCCTGAACTTAAAACCTATAGGTTTGTCCAGATACATTGTTTTGTCTGGAGAGTTAATTAAAATAATTCTTGTTTTTATTTTTCAACAAAAGGGGTAGTCAATGAGCTTAATTAACAATACAGAAAATGATACTATCAAAATTAATCTAATGTGCTTTTTTTTTTTCTTTATATGGAAGGATCCCTCTAATCAAGATTAATTCCACCTGCACTTATTGACATTTGTCATCTTATTAATACAAGGGAAAAATAGCAAGTGGGTATAATGGAAGCTATACTTTGTGTTCTGTTTTTTGTTTTTTTAGTGTGTGGACAAGTGTATCATTTATGGGTATTAGTAGGGTAGGATGTGACACAAGCTCATGTTTTTTATGGAAGTGGTGCAAAATAATGTATTATATATTTGTTTTATATTTATGTATTTATATATTTCTTTTTTTTTTTTTTTTTTTTTTTTTTTTTTTTTTTCATAGCAAGTATACCTGGAATTGCCAAGAGTGGCGGATGACAAGTGACAATATTAATAGCACAAAGAATTTGGGATAAATTTAAACTTCATACAAGTTTGAGGGTTTTTTTGTTTTTTTTTCATGTGTTCAAGATACTTTAAAAGTTTGTGTTCATGTTTTATTTGAAATGGAAACTTTTTTAAATTAAGTTTATCGGGGGTGGGGTGAATTAAAAAATTTCGGTAACAATAAGTTATATACATCTGTTTTACACTGGTTAATTTTTTAAACAAAATATCTTCAATTCTTTGATTCCTCAAAGAAACATTTTATAAGAATTTTCTCCAATCTTTCAGTATTTTGGTACAAAAAATTTTCAATAAAATTAAAATTTGTACAAGTTAGGAAGTGTTTTTCTTGGGTATTGAAATCGGAAAACTCAGTGTTTATACCTATACTCTTAGTGAAATTAACTTCTGAATCCAGTTCCATATTAAGTTAGTATAAAAGTGTAAATTAAAACTGAAAATATTTAAATGGATTTTTAAGAAAGATTTAAAAATTTTCAAACTTGTTGAAAAGTAGTTTGAAAAGAACTGTATCTGTAGATTTCTGAGATGAGCAGTTTTCATTATTTGTATTATTGTCCTTATCTTAGTTGTTACATAGTCTATGATTCAGCCACTGGACTCTCTAACCATTTTCTTGTGTATTTTATCGGTAATTTCTCAGAAATTTCAAACAAAAGCCTTTCAATCCTGGTGGGTAGGTTTATTCTGTTTTCATTTTATTACTCTTTTCATGGAATGTTATATCAATTAATTCATCCTGTAATTTATTTTTTCTTTCTTCCCTTAGTGACTTCAAATAACTGTTATATATCTTGTCTTTTAAGAGGATGTATGGTGAGTCTTTGTCAAAAATTATATCAATAGGTTTTCTTTTTTTTTCTGTTTAATTATAATAGTTCAGTCATGAATTTAATTACTTATCAATATAATTTATTTATTTTTATTTTATTTTATTTTTTTAAATTTTTTTTTTGTAAATTTAAAGTTACTCATCCTCTTTCTTGGACTATATAAAACTGCTATTATTTAACATCCTAGATCTTGCAAGGGTCATAAAAGTTCACTGACATATATACCACACTTCATTACTGGAGGTTTGTATTGGCTTAAATTAAATCACCTATTAACTTGAAGAATGTATGTGCTGGGCACCATGACTTAATTTCTCAAGATTATATTTCCTTTCTTCCTTTTACAAGATAGTTGTAATCCTTAGCAATGATAATCAGTAATTTGTATTCATGCTGGTTAATGATTGTGTAGATATTCATTATGATTGTGCCTTGTCTTTACCACTAAAATCAATGAATAAAAACTAGAAGTTTCATTTCTGAAGTTATACAAGATGTCCAAAAATACACACTTTTTTTTTTTTTTTTTTTTTTTTTCCTCATTGAAATATTTGTACAGTGTTGAGGCATTATATTAAGTGACTGAGTTACTAGCTTTTTGTCAGACACAAACTTCAGGTACCTGCTGTTAAGATCTGTGTTTTTTGTTTTTTTTAGGCTGAAGTAAGCTACATTGTGTAAGAGGTCAGAACTTATTATTTTACAACTTTTGGAAAGTAAAACTTTACACTAAACAGTTACAAATGATGATTTTTATTATAAAAGATAAATTCACATAACAAACATTTGCTATATAGATTCTTTATGGGGACTTATTTTTAATTTAACTGATACTTGAAGTTTATCAATTTAAACACGTTTCTTTTTCTGGATTATGAGTCCTAAAAATGTTTTATCATATTTTCCAACCCCTCCACTTGGGCAGGATATGACACGAGGTCAATTTTTAAGCGGAGTTTAACAGGTTTGATTTCAGAGTTTTCCTTCTCTTGGACTAGTTGCCTTACCAAGGCTGAAGAACCCAGTCTGCCTTACTATTTACCCATAGCTGGAGGGAAAATAATTGGATTCATACCTTTCCCAAGGGTATTAGTGCTATGTGAAATGCAATCAGTCTCGTCCAGGATTTGAACTCTTGTCGCTGTGTCCATTTCCTACGATGATAACCATAACACCACAGGCACTTCCATATAAAAATGTTTTTTATAATCATTTTACATTTCCAGCTTGAGAACTACCTGTAAACTTAATTAGTAATTTTTGATTAAATGTGAATAGCTATTTTAATTTTTTTTTTTTTTTCCAACTGAATTTGGAAATTTAAATTCAATATAGTTTAGTTATCTTGCAGCAACATGGCTCTCAGTTGATTGTTTCTTAAATTTCCGTTGAGAGAGTTCTTCCCACTTCTCCTATGAGGAAGAACACTCCCTTGGGTTCATTTAATTATGTATACCAAATTTGATAACTCTTCATTAAACTGTATGTTGATTTTTTCTTTATTTATATAGATTTGCTTAAAAGTTGGTGTAAAGTTGTATCTATTTATAGAATTTCCATTATAGTTTATTGAAAATAAGTTTTAATTTATAATTAAAATTGAAAAATAAGAATCAGGGTAAGTACACATGCAGATTGTATAAGTTCTCAAATTAAAAAAAAAATTTTTTTATTCAAGAACTAGTGTGACCAATTATATTCCCCCCCCCCCGCCCAAAGTATTTTTAACAATACCTGAAGAATACTTTGCATAATTTATCTATTCATTGAATCACAATTAACTGTATTCACTTTTTTTTATCTTTTTATTTTATTTTATTTTATTTATTTATTTATTTTATTTTTTTTTTTAATTTTTGAAAGGATATTTGTAATTCCTATTTCAATTTATATCTATATTTATAAAACCATGTTACAACTAAATATGTGTGGGGATCAAGCACACTCTCAAAGGATTGTAACTAATTTTCTAAACATTACTCCTGATACTGTAATGGTTTGAAGTCAAGGCTAGCAAAACAAGTTTGATTCATACTGGGTGCCCCATATTTCTGTTAGTAAAGCGTGAAAAAAAAAATGAGGGTATGTTCTGGGTATAACACTAAATGAAATTTAGTGTTAAAGCTCCAGTTCTGGGACTGTAGAGTGAAGTCAACAAAGGTTGACATAAAACCAACCATATTTCTGGCTTTGTGCCCAGCTAAGCTTAGTAAATGACAATTTGACTTTAAGGGATTCTTATATATCTTGCTAACAAATCTAATTTTTTTTTTTTTTTTTTTTTTTTTGATTAAAAAAAAAAAAAAAAGCTACACCTAGCTGAACATGTTAAAATACATAAGGCTTCTATGGTAACATTCAAGTTATTACCTAATGACATTATAAAATCTAATCATTTTGAAATTTATCTATTATAAAGTTAAATGTTATTGGTTGGTGCAACAGGGAAAATAATTGAAAATTCAGTATTGGATATTGCACTTTGTACAGGTGACTGAATCGCTCAATATCTCTTATTGTGTCCTGCATGAATAACTCCATATTATCCATATGATTTGTGTATGTGATATTTACCCAACCCCTCTGCACAAGCAGGATGTGAAACAGTTTTTTTTGTGGGATTTTTCAGGTTTTAATTCAGTGTTTTCCTTCTCTCTAAAGAATCCATTCTGCCCTACTATTCACCCTAGCAGGGAGGGAGAATAATTGCATTCTTTTCTCAAGGACATCAGTGCTACATTAAATGCAAAATAGCCTCATTCAGAATGTGAACTGTAGTTGCCATGTCGATGTGTGTGGCAGTGATGGTTAGGTATATCTTGATATTTCAGTTACTTCTCCATAAGGTGATTTATAAAAATATTTTTAGTCAATTTACTGAGGAATTATTTTGAGTTGTACAAAGCTATTTTTCTCTCTTTAGAGATTGCATTTTTTTTTTTTTTTTTTTTTTTTTATAGCAATGGTGTAAGGAGTAAGATAGATTTATTTTAAGTCACAGTTTGGAAGTCTGACACTATTGAAATTTAAAATAATCTTTGAATTTGTGCATGAGATCAATGTTTAATATATACATAAGTCTATACATCTATCAATGTTTAGTTAAACCAAAACTACTACTAGAGTAGATGCCTGCTGGTAAAGATTTTGTTGCTAAATTGGTAACTGGGCTTCCAAGAATAAGAGATGCAAATTCAGATCTTGTCAAAAGTGTTTTCCTTATTTCTTAGAGGCATAATTATTGTAATGGTGACCATAGTTGAAATCTTGGATGAAGCTTTTTGCCATTCACTTTGTGCTAATGCCTTCAGGAAAGGCATGAATTTGTTTCCCAACTAAGTTATGAATAAATAGTAGGGGCAGAATGGGTTCTTTAGCTTTGGTTAGGCAACCAGTCAAGAAAGAAAATTAAAATCCAACTAGCTGTACTCTACTTAACAAATTGATCATATGTCACACCATGCTCATATTGGAGGTGTTGGGTAAATACATATATTGCTATTAAAGATCTATATACATTTCCAGCTTATGTTGATGAGCTAAATCTATATTTACCCTTTAAAAATAGATGTAAATTTAATGACATCAACTTCTTGCATTGACAGACCAGATCATGGCCAGCTGGAATTTATAGCTATTTTATAGATAACATTTACATATTGTAAATAATTAACCTGTTTTAAATAATCCCAATTAATTTACTGAAGATTGGGTTACAAAAGTCTTATTTTAGGCTGGTCTGTAGTTGCATTAAAAATTGATTGTTTATTAAAAGCTCTTCTGTGCTTATTGATCTAACTAGTGCTATTGTTAATATTAATTTTTGTATGTAAACTGAACCTGTTTTTTTTTTTTTTAATTATTTACTTGTTAAAGTTTTTCACATCAGCGTTAGCTGATGGTCTTTCACTGGTGTTTGAGTGACAGCAAGTCTCCAGAACTCTTCTCGGTATTCTGGTTGTTCTCGATAATACCGTGGTTTGGATAGTCTCCACTTGTACACCAACTTCCAAGTCCTCCAGTCCTTTTAATAATCCTTAGTTACTGTTCCAAATGCACCAATTACAATTGGTATAATAGTCACCTTCATGTTCCATAGTTATTTTCAATTCCCTAGCAAAATCTAGGTACTTATCGTTTTTTTTTGTTTTTTTTTTTTTTTTTTTTAAAATTATTACCACTACCACCACCAATTTCTCTTATGTTCCTGAATTCTTTTTGGAAAGAGTTTAAAATTGTTGTGATATAGTTTTATCACATACTTGTCTTCCTGGAAATAGTGTTCTTTGTCATTCATAGCCAAGGTACAATATTTCACTACACAACTCAGAGGGGGGATATTTTCCCGAGCAGCATTTTCTCATTGTACAAAAAATAGGGTCAAAAATAAGTATCTTAAAGAAAATACTGACAACTTGACTATTACCAATTTTTATCCAGTTCTATGTTTAGGTTTTATGCCATGTTGTATTTACTCTTCCTGTGGGAAGATGAGCAAATAGTCATTTGAAGTGTATATATTGATATACTTAGCATCTTCATTTGGTTGTTACAATTGGCATCGTACAACTATCTTTGTTACTTTAGATCTACATTGATTATGAAATATTTCACCTATGATAACTTATAAGAACTTGAAAACCTTCATATAGCAGTCACCAGGAGTCTTACTGTATTGTGATAGTCATCTAGTTCATTTTTCATTCAATAATAACAAACTTTGTCTTGTGTTGAATGAATATAGTTACTATTTCAAGAAGTTTTTCTTGCCAAAGCTTCATCAAAAATTGTAGAATATCTCACTATCTGTTCTTAATAAATTAACTCATTACTTGATATTTTGTGAAATGTGACCTTCGTGTTCAGTTTGGCCTTTTTTTTTTTTTTTTTTTCCTCTTTTTTCTTTTTCAGCATCCACAATCAAAAACTGCTGTAGAAATAGTGATTTTAATTTCTTCCACCATACACTGAAAAAAAAAGTTAACCCTTAGAAGCAGATTAGCTGGTATTTGTGCCACTACCTTGATGTACATACACCTGGATAGCCCCTTTCTACATCACTATTGCCTAGCAAGTATACAGGTTGTTAAATAACATTAGATTATTTGAAATATTCAGTTGTTTTTAAGCTAGGTAGGAGCCCAGAATTGTTGGGGTATAAGGTATGTGGGGTGGGGTTCAGCTCTGGGTTCTAATAGTTAAAGCTCTTGTTTCAATATTATTTTCATCTGATACATAATTATCAACTGATTTGGAAAAAAATACTTAGATGGAATGTAAAATTTAAATTTACAATTTGATAAAATACTCTATTGCAACCTAATGCTTCTATAATTAAACATGTGTTTGGAAATGTTGTTTCATTATAAGTTTGAAATAACTGATTTAGAAATTTGTATGTTTGTTTGGTAAAAAGTATCTTTTTTTTCCCCTCCATAAATTTGAAAACACTTCATTAAAAATAGGATTTTTTTTTTTCTTTTTTTTTTTTTTTTTTTTTTTTTTTGAGCCTTAAAATTAACATTACAATTTACTTTCTGGTTTATTGATAATTTTCAAAGTGAAATAACAAATCTTTTACATTTATTTAAATTTTTTCATCATATCTGTTCTTTCAACTGCTATGTTAAATGTGAATCAGAGTTAATTAAAAGATTACTTTCATTTCTTTTAAGTAGAATATATCAAATTTGAATCAAAAATATAGATTGTTGTAAACATACTAAAAATTTAGTGAGTAGAATCTTAGATGCTCAAAAAAATTTCAGCATGACCTTTTAAACATGAAAAAGTTCCCACCCTTGATTTAAATTAAAAGATAAGTATTCTGATAAGTTAACAAGGCTACCAATTAAAAATAAGTTATTGATAAAGTCATCTAACAAACCAGCATAACTCTTGTTGAGTTATGGTTACCAGGAATGTCTTTCAGTTGTGATAGTTTAAATAACATGTATAGGCTTCTATAGAAATGGAAGCTACTATGTATACAGAAAGTACCCTCTGAAACATGTTACCAAGATATGAATATAAGTAGCAATCTGGTAAGAAGGCTATTTTTATTGAAGACTAGGCACTTTACATAGTGTAATGCTTAGCAAGCTAGATTAGTAGACATTATTAATGAATCTAATTCTTACTGGGTGTCCAATTCTTCTGACATTCTACTACAGCTTAGTAAATGACTATTCCTATTTGAAGATTTAGCATTTTGAAGTTGTTCCTACAAAGTTCTAACTATTACTTACTGGCTTGTAGTTCTTAGCCATTAGAACCAGACATGGTGTTGGGAGTGGGACCTAAACCCATATTCATGGACCAGTGAGAATGCCATTCTTTAGGTACTCTCTCTCTCTCTGTCTGTCTGTCTGTCTCTCTCTCTGTGTCAAATTAGTTAAAGAAAATTTTCCTTTATTTCAAGATAATTTTGTCCAGTGTAACTATTAATGTACCAATGACAATAAATTGATATTAAAGGTATTTTTCCCCTCCATCATTTGGAAGCTTGCAGTTATGAAAAATGGTGAGTTCTATAAAGAAAAGCCATACAAACCAATTTTGAAAATGCGTTACACACACACTTTTTAATTCAATATTCAACAAAGTTATTTCAGAAAAAATTTTTTTTATAGTATGAGGACTTTTCAAAAATAATGTATATATAATCAAAGATTGTTACCAATATTTATTCTATGTAAAAAGTTCCATCTCATTTATGGGACATTTGGTAAGATATAAATATAGCATTTTTTTTGGAATTGTCCGAGGAATGAGATAATAGATATTGGTGAATATGAATGTAGGGTTTTTATATATCTCTCCCATGAATAGGATAACTGAACCTATTGGGTTAAAAAAAAATTTTCTTTTATTGATAATCAAAATACAAAAATTTTCTATTTATTCAATTGTTTGTTTCTCTCCTGGTTTCTCATCATTTCATACAAATTTTAATCCTTATTAATATTTATTTATTTCTTCCCCAATTTATTTATTTCAGAGGTTGATAGACAAAAGCAAGGTGACATGTATTAAATGGATTCCCGGATCACCCAACCAATTTCTAGTTTCGCACGCAAGTGGACAAATCTACGTCTACAATGAAGACCTCCCTTGTGGAGGTGCACCCCCACACTACCAGCCCTTTAAACAGGGTGAAGGCTATGCAATATACACATGTAAAACCAAAAGTACACGGAATCCCTTATACCGCTGGCTGGTTGGACAGGGTCCTATTAATGAATTTGCTTTCTCTCCTTGTTCTCGATTCCTTGCAGTGGTGGGGCAAGATGGATACCTTAGAGTATTCAACTACGATTCTATGGATCTTGTAGGGTCTATGAAGAGCTACTTTGGTGGACTTCTTTGTGTATGCTGGTCTCCTGATGGGAAATACCTAGTGACTGGTGGAGAAGATGATTTAGTTACTGTCTGGTCATTTCATGAAAAAAAGGTTATCTGTAGGGGAGAAGGACATCGGTCTTGGGTTAATGTGGTGGCCTTTGACCCCTATACATCAAACTTTTCTGATACTGAAGGCTGTGATTTTAGTGGTAGTGATGAAGAATTTCACTGTGGGACAATACACAACCATGAGGGAAAAATTGAAAACTCGGGTCATGAGACTAGCACGTTAAATCGATCACGGACTGGGTCGAATAAAAGTTTTTCAGACAGTCGGACAACAAACTTTACATCGTATCGCTTCGGTTCTGTTGGCCAGGACACTATTTTATGCCTTTGGGATCTGACAGAGGATGTTCTCAAACAACCCTTAGGTCGTGCAAGGACAAGCACCATTATTGGACCAAATGCTTTTAACTACATGCCACGCTGTAATAGTTTGCCGAACTCTCAAAAGTCTAATTCCTTGAACACACAGGTACCAGTTGTTGATGGGAATTCACTACCCAATGCATCCGTGAATATCACCGCTAAGTTTGCCACTTTGTCCCTTGGGGACAGAAAAGATAAAGATCATGATAAAAAGGAACACAAGAGAAATTTAAGTTTGGCTGGCAGGAGCAGTGAAAAAGTGAGCATATTGAAAACCAATGTAAGGCCAATTGATGAGTCATTAAAGTTGCTTGGAACTCCAGCTTGTCCACGCTTAGATGAAATTCCAATTTTGGAACCTCTTATATGTAAAAAAATAGCACATGAGCGCCTAACAGCTTTAGTTTTTAGAGAAGAATGCATTGTTACAGCATGCCAAGAAGGTTTTGTTTATACATGGGCTCGACCAGGGAAAGTGGTAAGTAATACTTATTCTCTGCTTCTCCTTTAAATGTAGCAGTAGTTTTACCTTTTTTTTTTTTTTTTTTTTTTTTTTCTTCAAATGATTGAGGACTATATTTAAAACATTCAAGAATTTTATTTAAAAAAATTTTGTGGACCAAGGTATTTAAATATTGTCACAAACTAGTTGCACTTGAAAAATGTGTGGATAAATATATAAAAATGAAATAAAACTTAAACATTGGTTAAAAAATATTTTTTAATAGATATTAATCCTGACCAGTTTTAACCTTGACTGTCATCAGAAAATCTTTGTCAGGATTGTTTACAATTGCAAACTGAAAGGCTAATGAATACCAAGGAATTGGCTTCACATGTGAATGTCATTAGAACTTTAGCTTAAATGACATTGTTATCCATTTTTTTTTTTTTTTTTTGCACATGTTTATAAACAATATCAGACTTTTTTCATAAAGATATCATTAAGTAGAAAGATCAGTCTATAAAATGTAATAAAGGTTGAGGGCAACCTGAAGGCTCCCTTTTCAATAGCTACTACACCGAAATGTAGGAGAGCGCTATTCTTTTTCCTAGATTGCCCTATTTAACCATTGATAATACCTTTATAATGCTGAGTGTTAAGCAAGGAGGCATCAAGTACCATTTTTTTGAGTCTTTGGTATGACTTGGCCTGGTATTGAACCCTAGTCTTCCAGGTCATTGGTGAACTCTACCCACTAGGCCAATGTTGTGAGAAGGAATGAAATAAATCAGACAGAATATATGTAGAGAAAGGACACGAATGCAAAATTTATATTGGTGTAGTTTCATCAAAACTACACCAATATATATTGTGTGTGTATGCTTTCAAGTATTCTTGAACAAGTTTCATGCCTGACACAGCAGGGCTTAGAACACACTGACTGTATCCCTTGCAGTGGAATAAGCCTCTCTTCCCCCCACCACACACATAGGTAAAGCATGTCCTGGTTATGACATTAAACTGCATCTTATGGTGAAGCTCCAATTCTGGGGAGTGTGCAATACCCCCTTCATTACCATTACTCCTATTTGTTCTGATAAGAAAAATGTAAATATGAATGTACAGTGAATGCAATTCCCTAATTTCTAGGTATAATATATCCCTAGATGGGTTGATATGCCATTAAATTCAATCGTTCCATCTAACAAGTTCCTAACATTTTGTTGTCCTATTAATATAATATTCAGTTCAGTTGGCTGGGGCTGTAGAATACACTGACTGCATCCCTACAGAGGAGTAAGACCCTCTGCCTGAGTGCCCTGGAGCTTTGGGAATATGGGGTACCCCTTCATTGCCATCACTCCCAGTAACATTCTGACCTGAAGTGGTAACACTTGATAAGGTCCTATCTATGGGTCAAATGGAACTGTTTGATATTTAAACTGTATGCAAATAAATAACTTACATTTTGAATTGTTAGAAATAGAACTGTTTTATCATTTAACTGTGTGTAAACAAATGAATTTAATTGAATTTAGTGGTACATAGATATACATGGAACCATTTGACTTTATGTTAACAAATGAGTAATGTTGAATAGTTACTAGTGTTGATTACCAATGCTTGAAACCATTTAACTGTGTGCAAGTAAAACTATTGATGCTAGATAGCAGTTCATACTTGTAGAAAATGTGACATTAAAAAAGTTCTTTAATTCACCATTAGGTTAAGTGCAGGAAAAAAATGTACCTGAATTTATATATTAGCTATAGCAGGAGAAGCCAGAAAGGGCAGTTTCTAGTGCCAAGGGCACGTAACTCTAGTTAACATATTGTAAAATAATCCCCACAAAGGGCCACAGGCTCCAGTACTAAATACAGTTTCTGAATAATTCAGACTATTTAAAAAAAGAAAAAAAAACATTGCTTAAAATCTTATCTTTAAGCAGATATATTTTACTTATCAAAAACTGAAAAAAATCTTTTGCAGTTTTGCTTGTATATTTTTACTATTTTTGATTAACATAAACATTTCACCTATACAATTGAAGTGTGTGTGTGTGTGTGTGTGTGTGTGTGTGTTAACCTTGTTATTTTTGCAAGTTGCTACTTACCAAAAACTATGACATGCATAGTTTCTTAACATTGTAAACAAATTTTAAGGGCCATTGACAAGGTTTGTTTTAAAATTTTTACTAATTTTTCTCCTATATTTCTAGACAAGACTACAGATATTGACTTCAAGCTTATAGAGATTTTTTCCCTTTCGTGTGTGTGTGTGTGTGTGTGTGTGTGTGGTGACAACTAATTCAAAACGCTCCACCTCCTACACTTAAGACATACCTCCCTAATGAAAGGCTCATTTGCCAGGTGTCCTGTCAACAGATATATAAAGGTCAGCTGAAGACACTTGGATACCAAAAATACTTTTCATCTAACAAATGGATATGCTATGTCACCAGTGCATTTTTCTCTTGTAGCATATCAACTCCTCTGAAAAATTTTCATAATAAATAAAAAAGTAGACTTTTCCACAAAAACTTTTCTCTATGAACAATAAAAAAAGCAATAAAGAAATTTGTTTTATCACTTTTTGTTTGCTTATAATAAATATTTGTACCAACCTTAAAGTGTGTACAAACACACTTTAAGGTTGGTACAAATATTCCATTCTATATACAGGAGATTGGCAGTATCTAAAATATAAATTTTTGTAAACATCCCATAATGGGATGACTCTTGTTGGACTAACCTGGTATATATGAAATTGTGTGATTATAAAATGTTTTTTCTTTTTAAGTTCAATAAACATCAGGTGATTGGGAAGTAAGAAATGCTAAAACTTTGATACATCAGTCTATTTTTGAATGTGGTGACAAATCTGATTTGTTTTGGCTGAAAAGTTTTATTTTCATTGATTATTAGAATACAATTTTCTTCATTTATTTGTGATATTGTAACATTTATCAAAAAACACTCTTCTCTCATTAAACTATCAAATTATTGGATAAGAATGGAACCAAATAAACTAAAACTGAATCAACAATCCTTGTCTACCATAGTGTGTATGATATATATATCTATTACACAGATGTATGATAGGGTGCTACTCCTTTACCCGTATTGCTCCACTTTAACCTTATAATGTTGAGTGTTAAGCAAGGAGGTATCAAGTACCTTTTTTTTTTTTTTTTTTTTTTTTTTTTTTATTATAGTCTTTGGAATGACTCAACCTGAGATTGAACCTCAGTCTCCCAAGCCATTGGCAAACATCCTACCCACTAGGCCTATGGACCAGTAAAAGTATATATTGTAGAGGTTTATGTTCCTCACTAGCTCACTTGGTGAGTTAATGGTGGACCAAAATTTGCAGTATTATTAAACAGTACTCAATATCAGTGATAGAGCTTTTATACTCTGTCTGATGAATGTGTTAAGCATGAAACCCAGTCGCAGAAATTACTATCTTGATTTTTGAAGCATAAAAATCAGTGTTATATATCCATTATAGGCACCTTATATATAAAATGTGGTTCTGCTGATGTCTCCTGGTTTTTTTGTTTTTTTTTTGTTTTTTTTTATTATATATATATCTCTGCTCTTTTTGATCATCACAGAAAGTGTTAGGTATCACTTTTATTTCCCTGTCTTTTCATCTTACTACCTTCCTACTTTTTTGTTAGCTTACATCCTCTTACTGATAGTTACCACTAAAACTAAACATGAGGTGACAAATTTTGGGGAAATAAATTGATACTATATAACTAATATATATTCTTTTAAAATTTCTATGAATTAATTTGTAAATTAATTCATGTTATTAAATTATATTGTTTTTGTATATTTTGCTTGTAATATGTGTGTAATATTTAAGGTCTGATCTACATGTTTATAACTTAAGTTCCTTTTTTTTTTTTTTTTTTTTTTTTTTTTTGTCCTCCTAGGATTTTGAAAAATGGAATTGGGGTATTTTGTGTAGAGATTAGGATTTTTGTTTTGTAATGTTTGAGAGAGAGAAGTTGTTTTGATAGGATGTGGGTTTTTTTTTTTTTTTGTTGTTGTTGTTTGTTTTTGTTTTTGTTTTTTTTGTTTTTTTAATTCCAGGATTTGTGTCTTTGAATATCCCATTGAAGTTAATTGTCTGTCAAGACCTCTGGTCTCTACTGATGATCTCTGTATACATTAGTAAATTTTCTTTGTATCTCTAAATATGTATTTGGTTTGTGTGGGTGTCTACACACACATGTAAACATATTAGATGGGTTTTGTTTAATTTCATCAAAACAATCTTTACTATAAAAACAACCAAAACTAAACTTAACCATTTAAAATCTCTTGAAAACGTAAAGTCTAAAATATGTGGAGAGCATAAGTATATGAAATAAAAAACCTAAATACTAAATTTGAAATCATTTATGGGCCTATTCATTTGAAATAAATATATATATATATATATATATATATATATATCCTCGGGGGTGGGGGGTCCTCGTGGTGTAATGGTTAAAGCGATGGACTGTGAAATCATAATGAGCAACTTTGAACTCCAATCGCGCTATTACGTTCACTTTCAGACAAATACCCTTAGGGAAGGTATGAACCCCCTTATCCTCCAAGCTATGGGTTAAATAGTACCACTACTGTTCTTCTTGGAGAATGGCTTTGGCATTAAATAACCTTACAAAGGTTGATATTCCATTAAATAAAAATCAAACCATCTATCTCCTCATCAAATTAATACTTAAGGAATGTTGAATACAAAAAACAAACTACAAAATGATTTAAATTAAGTCTAAAATTAACAGACTTATGAAATAAACTTTTGTAGCAAAACGTCATTTTGATTTTCTGTATTGTCTTCCCTTTTCTTTTACGTATACAGATATATATTCCAGATTGTGAAATCAGATACGGTTGGTTTTTACTTTGGATTATCAAAAAAGTATGTTCTGGACTGTTCCAGTAACATGCCTGAATTAAATCCTATTAAATCATTTTATGAATTAGTTATAGCAACATCAAAAAGCTGAAGAATCCAACTAACATGACACCTAAACTGATGCAACCTGGCAGCCTTCATACCTTACTGAATCAAAGGCATAATGATTAAAGTGCTGCACTGTGGAATCTTAGGCAGCAAGTTCATACTCCAGTAATGCTATTACGTCCACTTTTGGACAAATATCCTTGGGAAAGGTATGAACCTCCTTATCTTGCCAACTATGGGTTAAATAGTACCCTTGTAGAAGGATGGAGTTGGCATAAAATTATCAAAGAAGGTTGATATGCCATTAAACAACAGAAGACAAAAACAAAAAATTGCTGAATTAAAGGTGTAATCAAGGACAATGGCTACAATACTGAATCATTTCTGAGAATTTGTAATGTAAAATGTTTTTATAATTTAATATTTCAACTCCTTGTTTTAATCCAACTCCGTCAACAGGTCTTAAAATACATCAACTTTATCCACCTGTAGAAGGATAAACTCTTCTAAAAAAAAAAAAAAAAAGGCTGTCCTGAAAATGGTAGTAAACTGCATTTGATAGTGAAACTTAAATTTTAGAACACTGGAGAGAATGAAGTATTCCTTTATTATTTCTACCTCTACTCTTACCTGAGGTGATAATACTTGTTAGGGTCCGATCTATGGGTCAAATAGATTTGTGTGCAAAATATTTGTATTAAATAGAAATACTTGAAACCATATGATATGTATAAATTATTAGTACTTAATAGGAATACTTGAAACCATGTAACTGCATGCCAAATTTTTTTTTTTTTTTTTTTTTTTTTAATCAGTTACTTTGTCTTTAGGTAAGTCATAAAGGGTTGATATGCCATTAATAAAATATACTGAACCAAACCAAATCAAACCTTGTTTCAGTCATTCTCTCTTTTGTGACCAGTACTGTTCAAAAATCCCCCCACCCACCCAAATAATATGAAGCTAATGTTTCTTTTTTAAATAAGTTTTGTAAATCTTCCACTCGTATTTTAAGGTTTTTATCTATAAAAGATTTTTTTTCATGAACCCTTATCTGACCTAATCATGTATTAGCAGACATTCCTTTAAAGTGTAATGGGAGTTCCTATGTTAGGGATAGGTCTCTAGTGCCCAACCCATGTAGTTAAGTTCTGGAGGTCCGAAGAGAGTGGAGTACTCTGTCATTACACTCAGGCCCACTCGGATCTGGGGTGGTAGTACTTGTTAGGGTCCATTTATGAGTCAAAGATCTGTTTAAAAATTATTCTTATTCAAGTCTGTGTGCAAAATAAAAACTAAAGTCTGTCTGTCTGTGTCTCTGTCTCTCTCTCTCTCTCTCTCTCAATATAAACGTTAAATGAACGCGATTCTCTAACTTCTCGGCATAAAATAACCGCAAAATTGTTGACATGCTGTTAAAATCAATCGATTAATTATTTGAAATATACGAAAAAATGAATTGGGTGTCTATTACCGGTCATCACAGATTTAGTTTTTAACACATTTCATTGGCCTGTCCAAATTTAAGCAGAATTGATCAAATTATCAGATCAATTCGGGTACAGAAGACTTTAAAAAAATGTCGACAAGTAAAACGTTTTTCTTTGTTATTTACATGCTATATTACCAAAGAAAGATCATGTGCTAAAAATATAAGAAAATTTTTTAGAAAAAGAGATGGAGTTATTTTTTCATTGTTTTTGTTTTGATTTTTTTTTTTTTTTTTTTTTTTTAAAACTGAAGTCTCTTTCAATTCGGGAGTGTAAACTTCCGGTTGTTTCAACGCTGTAATTGTTCCCTTTGAATAACAAGGGAGGGAATTAACATTTTATAACTGCTAATTCTGAACCGTATCTACAGAAACATTTTAATTCGTTTTTCACCATTATTATTAAATGTTTCGGAAAAGACCAAGTATGATAGTAAAGAATACAAAAGCATAAAAATCAAATAAATGCTACAAAAAAACAAAACTTTTAACCCTCTAAAAATTTACAATATACTTACAAAAGAAAATGCTAAAATTCTAAGAAAATCATTTACTTATAAAAGACAATTTCAACTGATTTAATTTTTGGGACATTTTTATAAATATCTTTCAGTTCCAAGTAATATTTTGAATGAATTGATTAGATTGATTTAAAAAGAAAAAGATATTTCCACAAGTTTATTTGACAAAATAACTCAACAGAATTTTTTTTTTTTTAATTGAAATCTTATAACTAGTTGTTGGTACATATTTTTTTTAAGCTCAAATTTTCTTCTGTATATCAAATATGTATTATAAAGCTAATTTTTAGAATAGTTATAAGATGACATACTATGTTATATGTACTGAATTAGTTGTGTGTGTATATATATATATATATATATATATATATATATATCTCTATATCACTGAAGTGGTAAAAATATTAAAAACTAAGTGCAAAATATAAATCTAGTGAATGTTATCTGCTTGATGAAATGTAATGTCCTTTTTATTTTTTAAACATGAAAATATTTTTAAATTAATGGCTTTATTCTATATAAAGCATTTTATAACATTTTCTTAAATTAAAATCTCTTACCTTTTTGAGTGATCTTGTCAATTACTCTTCAATTTGACAATTGGACCCGTTTCCTTTCATGGTATCTAAGTTCTTTGAATGCATAGCTGAATAATACCTACAAGAATGTCTGAAATGATCTTAGATTGAAGATTCTGCACTTGAGAATGTTTCTTTTGTGTAGTAACAAAGATTTCTTTCAAAGTCAGAGGATGACATATTTCTATTATATCCTTAAAAATCTTAAGTTTGCCTTATTTTCCATGAATTGTTAATAGAAGAAAACTTCCAAAATGCTGCATGTTGTTTGTTTTTTGTGCATGTATCTAAAATATACACAATTGAAAATGAAAAACTGGTCTCTATTCATAATGATTACACTAACAAAATTTTGTTACCTTTTTTAAAACCATATTTTACTTTTTTTTTTTCTTTTTTTTTTTTTTTTTTTCTTTTTAAATTTATTTGCCAGAAATATATATATATATATATATATATATATATATATATATATATATATATATATATATATATATATATATATATATATATATATATATGTTACATCAAATAGAAGTTTGCACCTACATGGTTCTAATGGGTGTATGAATATAGTATACATTGTCAGTTGGACCTCATGATAACCTCAACTGTGATGAAAAGTGACAAACACACAGTCTTGGTTCATTGATACCAAAGTTTATTCGCTACTACACATTTTAATAGTTGTCAAGAAGAGAGAAACAAAGTGTGGACTGAGTTAACCTATTTAGCTAGATAGAAATAATGTAATAAGAGGGAGAGCAAACAGACCTTGAATTATCTTTTTCATTTTCTGTTGTAGTTCTAATATGTACTTGCTCTCAGGGTCTGTCATCACAGCCTTGTTTGGGTGTGAGGCCAGAATGGGTGCCGCGAATTTCAATCGTCTTCACATCATTGTGGCTGGTTTTCAACTGTCATCTTGCTGCCAACCAACTCTATTCCTATTTCCTATCCCGCATCCACTGCACTCAAAGCTTTGGCTGGAAAGAATTCAAACAAAAATCAAAACTCATTGATTTACTGCTGACACATTTGTTTCTAACCCAGGCATCCACTACCATGATGACCTGGATTTTAGGAACCTTTTTCTCTTTCTTATTTGTTTCTCCTTTTTCATATGTTTCTTTCTTTTCCACTGTCCCATGGTGGACCAGTAAGTCTCGTTAGGAAACAATCAGCAATCAACTGGGAAACCCAATTATTTTACAATTATTCTTAAAAACTTGCTTAATTCCAAGTATTTATTTTAGCAGAAAAATAAACATGTAAACTTGAATATACAACAAGCCAATCTTTATGTAAAATTTCTGTTCATTATAGAAATATGAATTGATCAATTCAATGTATGTAAATCTCTTACTTGAAACAGTTTTAATATACCTTGAATTGGGGACATTACTTGCTGGTTTTATCTGGTCAGTTGATTCATTATTTTTCATGATATAAAATAGAGGATATCAAACCTATCAACCACCTGCAGAGTATTTACCTAATTTGTTTACATTGGTCTTTTTGTATAGTTTACATGCTTCCAATTATATATCACATGGGTTGCCCTAGTAGATTTTTAGCTATATTATAATTTAGTACAACTATCAAAAATTGCTGACCTTATTTCATTTTTTACATGCTTGAGCTTCTTCCCTAGGATATTATGTCCTTTATGTATCTACAAGTTAATGTAAAAAAAATTGTCATGTGAAATCTGTCTTGGAAGGATGAGTTGCTTAGCAATACCTTATCTTTAAGTAGTTATCGTAATAAGTGTCAGAAGTCAAAATTAATCATTGGTCTGGCTGGATTAGCCAATCTTTTGATATCAAAATTAGGTAAGGATTAAGTTTAAGCAAAATTAATTGTAATTCTGATTGTATATAACAGATAACCAATTTTCAAAAGATATCTTCAATAACATCATTTTTACCTGCAACATTACATGCAAGGGAAATGAGGGCTACCACAAAGGAATAAGGGATTGTTTATGGCACAGGGGGCTAAGGAAAGATTGATGCTGGGAATAGCATTGCATGAAAGAGTGAAAGAAGTGATCAAAGGATTAAAAATAGTTTTAAGGTGGACACATCAAGATTCCCAATTGACAGGTGAACTCATGCTGTTGTATCTAAGAGACCAGGAATGACCAATGGGGAGACATCTACAACTATGGGAAGATGAAATTGTCATGTGATTCAGACCAACATGGAGAAGGGTAAGAGCAAGAATCAAATGGAAGTGCATTGTGGTCTGCAATGTGGGGAAACATTGGATAGTTTGACCAAGAAAAAGGATACTCCTTTATTTGATAATGTAATGATAACTAACTTGAAAAAAAAAGATTTTGGCAAAATTCAATTTACATTTTATTTCCACTGTAAAACTTTTGAAAACTCAAGTCTTGGTTACTTTGCTCTTTTTATTGAATCGAGATGTGTTCTAACTTGAAAAGAAAAATTTTATATATAAAAATAAAGGATTATTCTTTGCTATGACTTTTTTTTTTTTTTACTTAGAAAATTTGCAATATAATTTGTTATAAAAATGAGTTTTGAATAGTCTCTTAAATATTTATTTATTTTATTTCCCCCCCCCCCCAGTTTCTCTTAAAAATTAATCTTGTTGGTTCTATGTAAATAAAAATAAAAATATATGTACACACACTTGCTGTTTAAGGATAAAACACAAATTATCTATATATAAAGCAGCCTATTCCATCAGGGGAAATTTTGTAACTTTTCTCTTAATGGCTTGGTCATCTACAGAATAAAAAGTATTAAATACCAGGTAAAAAGTAAATGGTAAGTGCTAGATACCCTGTAAAATGTAGTGAATTTTCTGCACTTTGTACAGCTTTGCATTAGTTTAAGTGATACAAAAATCTTTTCAAGCAAAACTTTTTTTGTTTGGCTGTATTAGTCGAATGTTTAAATTCTGCTATTCTTATGAGAGGGTAGGTGGTGAACACATTTGTCTGTAACTAGTTATAGGAAGGGGTCATTAAAGTTTTGAGAAAGTTAAGATTTTATCTTTGTAAACCTTACGCATCATTAGATATAAGGTGGTGTTTTTTGGAGGGGGGTTCTCTCTCTCTCTCTCTCTCTCTCTCTCTCTCTCTCTCTCTCTCTCTCTCTCTCTCTCTCTCTCTCTCTCTCTCATATATATCACAATGGTAAAAGGAATTACACATATCATAGATTGGTACAAACAACTATTTAGATTTTTAGTCATACAAATGAGAATGGGAGTCCCCATAGTGTAATGGCTAATGTTCACTTTCAGACTAATGCCTTTGGGAAAGATATGACCTTATCGTTACCGCTATGGGTTAAATAGTACCATTTACTATTCTTTGACGAGGGTGGTTTTCACATTAAATTACAAAGGTTGATATGCTATTAAAACAAAGAAACCAAAATAATAAATCATTTTCGTATGATATACTTTTTTTCCCATAATAAAGAATATAGCTAAGTCTATTCTAAAACAATTATGCATGTTCTGTTTAATATTCACACTGCTAATGAGTGTTTTCTGAAGTATAATTCTACCTATCATAACGTTTTTTTGCTACTTCAATCTACCATATAATGGGAGATAATTTTTTTATTATTCCTTTCAGTAATTTCTTATTTTTTACTATCTTCGCACTAACAATAAATTGAAAAAAGTATTCACTCATTTTGGGCACACTGTCATAATGGAATGGTTAGCAACTTAGTCTTGCAAATCCATTGCTATTGAGTTATGAGTTTGATCCTCACTAGGTGCAGCCATTCTTATGGCTTTGTATCAAATCTAAACTACACTTAGTAAATAACTATTTATTTAGTGTTAAAGTGTATAAAAAGCTTGTCACATAGTTGACTTAAAAAAAAAAGCACTTTTTTTTAATTTTGTGTCCCTCAATTTAAGGACAAAACCTACCAAACTGTACCTTTTTTAAAAAGAAAAAAAAAACTTTTGTGTGAATGTTTACTACTTTCTCTTATTACTAATACTTCTTTTGGCATCTTGCTCCCCTCCCCAACATGAATTTTCAATCTATAACAGTAAAAAACAACATTAAATAAATAAAAAAAAAATCTGAGATTCAAACTTATACCTATCCCTTTTTTACTTAGGTGGAGACTCTTAAATAAAACAGCTGCTCTATCAACTGAGTTATGATGAGCCATTGATTTACAGAAGCCAAAATCAAAACTATAAATTCAACCTTTCTTCTATTTCCAATTTTTCTTGGTGCTATATTTGCTAATTTTTACATTAATATTATCCAGTTATCATTGTAGGAAGTGGAATCAGCAACCAGAGTTCAAATCCTGGATGAGGCTGTTTGCATTACATTTTGTGCTAATGCCCTTGGGAAAAACCTGAACTATCTTTTCTTCTTCCAGCTATGTGTAAATAGTAGTGCAGACTGGGTTCTTTTTCCTTAGTCAGGCAACCATTCTGGAAGGAAAACTCTGAATTCAAACCAGCAGTACTCCATTTAAAAATTGATCTCGTCATATCCTGCATGTGGTGAAGGGATTGAGTAAATACTATTAATAACATCTTGTTATTTTTGATTAATAGAAAATTCTAATCAAAATGAATAATAATGGTTGACAATGCTTATCTAAAAACTAAATGATCATGGTTTATTGAATTGTTAAAAGGATTTTTTCACTATATTATGATAATGAATGCTGCTGCTGATTAATACATTTTAAATTGACATTAATGATTGCATTAAAGATGAAAATCAACTTTCTGACTTTAGCCTGGGCTCAAAGTATGGACACAGCAAAAAGTAACTTATGTTTGGCCGGTGGGTAGCACCTTCCACCATTGCACCAAAAGGAGAGCAGAGTCATCCAATTTAGGGATACTTGGAAAATTTTGTACTTGAGTATGCACACAAGCCCATGTTGAATACTACTCCCAAGGAGGAGCTTAGAATATGATGACTGTATCCCTCCCCCCCCTGCAAAAGAGTAAAACCTCCTCACCCCCAAGGGGTGTCTTGGATATGATACTAGACTACACATGATGTTGATGCTTTGGTTCCTGAGATTTCAGAAGTACCTCTAGGCATCAAATAATCCTAGACAGGTTGACATTCCATTAAAATCAATCAATCCCAAGAACGATAATTAAATACACACACACACACACACACACGTGTGTGTATAATTGGATCTATTTTAATGGAAGCTCATGATACACTATTGAAGATATCTTCATGATCCTTACATAATTATATATAGTTGTAACTATGAAACACAATAATAAGCAAGAAGGGATTAGTGAAAAACTGTTTTTAATCTGAGTTTATTTATTTTATTCATCAACCCCTCCCTTTCCCAAGCAATTTCTGAACAGGATGAGACTTGTTTAGCACCAGGAATTTTGTATTAGTGTGAACATCATTAAAACTATACATAACACTATTGATATATTTATTCATATTTACAACTTTTTTTTCTCCTCTACACCTGGATATCCATGTGATGAGTCAATTGTTTTTATATTGGAAATTGCTTATAAAACAAATAAAAGTAATATCAATTATGTTTATACTTAGTGTTTATTTTATCATGTATTTTTTTTGTCTTATTTCTCATCTATCATAATAGATTACAATTTACTTTTAGACTAGCTAAACTGGTTTTACATGCCCTCAACTTTGCTGGACTGCCTCTCCATTTTCTTTGATATATGCTAATTTGATATTCCTGACAAACTACCATTGTTCATTGTCATCTTTTAATATCCATAACCTTTCCTTGTCTAACCCTGTCAGAGGGAGGGGAACTAGAATATAGAAGAGTAAGATCCCTCACAAAAGGGTGTCTTCGATCTGGCACTAAACTGCATCCAGTGGTGAGGCTCTAGTTCCAGAGTTCTAAGGAGTGTGAAATCGCCCCTTCATTGCCATTAGTCCTCAGAGTACCTGTTAGGATTTCATCTATAGATTTTTTAGAGATAATATCTAAAATGATTTTGAACTACATTGACACATTAGCTCTTAAAGAATTGATATTTCAATTAAATGTTTACCATGTAAAATGAGTGAAGATACATTTTTGTTCTGTAAAAAGGTGAGCTGAAAAGTTCATGACTTTGACCATTGAAATTCAAGCACTGCTACACTGATAGTGTCCTTTGCAATGCACACACTTTTATGTTGAAAAATAAACCTCATTTAGTTACATCCTATGAACTTTTCAGTCAGTACTTGTATATATTTGGGGGTGTCCTCAAGGTGTAATGGTGAAAGCGATGGACTGCGGAATCGTAGTAAGCGAGTTCATACTCAAGTCACACTATTACGTTCACTTTTGGGCAAATACCCTTGGGAAAGGTATGAACCCCCTTATCCTCCCAGTTATGGGTTAAATAGTACCACTACTGTTCTTTTAGGAAAATAGCTTTGGCATTAAATAACCTACAAAGGTTGATATGCCATTAAACAAAGAAACCTAAACCTAAACCTTGTATATATTTGGAAACTAATTGTTAAACTGACTTCAGCATGAAAATAACCCAACAAATGTTGACATGTGCTAAAACCAAGTAGCATATTTTTGTCAGAATAAAACAATGATCATATTTTATTTATAAAACAAGCTATAAACCTATGGATTCACATAACAATTATCCATATTTGATGCTTCTATTTAGAAAGGAATATCAGTGTTTTGTTACTTTTTAGTTATGTTAAGAATTTGTAATTTTATGTTCATTGAAAATTGAGGTTCTAAAATTGGCATTTGCAAATTGGACTGAAAATTGTTTTATTCTATGTTAGAGCATTTTAAGTGTGTTGCTTCAATAAAAATCTTAAACAAATTTTCTAAATGATATGCTGTCTTTGCTGGATAGTGTTTTTTTATATATATATATATATATATATATATGTGTCATCCACAAACAATTTTGTTCTATTAGAACTCTTTAGTGTGGCTAGACAGGCTAGATTCCCAAAGTTGGGATCAAAACCTGGCTGACTGAAACGCCAATCCAAGATTCTCACACTCACAAATGTAAGAAACTTTGTATGGTTTGAAAAATATTTTTAAAACATCATAGAAATGTTTACCCTTGGTTTAATTTATTTTTTACTCTCTGTTGGTATATTTTTAAAATTATTTCTGTTAGCATCAAATCTTTTTGGTACCCTTGTTCTAGTCATTATTGCATGTTCTAAATTATCAATCTTGTACTTAGGTAAGATCCCGATTTACTCTATATATAGTTGGTGGCAGCAGTAAAAGCACCTTTTCAGTTGCCTAAAAATCCTTCTCACAGACCTTATGACACAAACCTGCATTTCAGGAAGTTACATCATTAAAAATAAAACTTGAAAAAAAATTTTAATGAAAGGGCAAACTTCCTCTTGCTGAATGTAATTATGAACTAACTATGCTGTTTAAAATGGAAACTAACATAAAAATCGAGCAGTTGTCCAGTCCTTTGTTAAATAAATATTTCTTTTTTTTTTCTTTCCTCTCTCCCCCTGATATTCTTTGGCTTTTCAACATCTGTTAAGAAAAAACAAAACAGGATGGACTCTAAACAAGAAAAAAAAATTCCATTTGACCTTTTAAGAATAAATTGGAGAAGTGTTTTAATCTAAATTCATTTTCTTTAAACCAACTTTTGACTGGTTTGTCTTAAGTATAGTGTAGTTTTAACATTGAATGGAGTATACTCGTGAAGTAACTTCATCTAATAAATAAATGTTTGTGCTTGTATATTAGTGACATAATTAGGGAGAACAGGTACTTGCAGTCATAGGTACCAAATCCAGGAATAGTTTCCAGTTGGAAAAGTATTCCTTCAGAATTTCAAGGTGTCCCTCTTCCCATTTGCCAATTTTTTTTTCTGGCTACCGTTTAATTTTAATCGAATTTTTACTTATGTATAATTCATTTGCTTGCTCACTGTTTATAACTTTGGCTAGTAATATCTTTCATCTTAGTTTTTTTTATTTTTTTTTTTTTTATTCCTAAATAATAAAAAAGACAAAAAACACTATTTCTTATAAGACATTCATATCCATTCTAAAACTCTTTACCAAATTGCTGCGGTTGTTAGCATTCTAAATTTTAGATTCCCTCTTGGTAGAGCTTAGAATATGCTGACTGTTCCCCCTTTAACCCTGCAGATCATTAATAGCCCATACATAAAGGGGGGGGTCCTGAGTATGACACTAGATTTGACAATAAGGCTTTTGCTTTGGAAATCTGGGGAAGTGTGCAATACCTTTTCATTGCCATTACTCCTAGATCCCCTCTGACCCAGATTGGTAATACCTGTTAGGGTCCCATCTATGGGTTAAATAGATCACTTTAAAAATTATTCCTATTTGATAGTCCTATGTGCAAAAAAAATAAACTACAACCCAAACTATTTAAATATGAATGCAATTCTCAAACCTTTTAGGCATAAAATAATCCAAGACAAGTTGATATACCATTAAAATCAATCTCAATTTTAGACAAATTGATGGCATAGCAATGGAGTCTCTCATAGGATCTTCTTTTGCAAATTATTAGATGGTCCATTTAGAAAACAGAATCTTCAACACTTACACTAAACTGATATGTCTGACACAGTGACAACATATTTATAGTTGCTGAAACCTTGATAAAATGAAAAGCCTAAAGGGAGATAGCAGGCATAGCTCTATTCTTCAATCCACCTATGACCTCATCAACAATAAGATCACTTTCCTTGATGCTTTAGTTGACTCTAATAGTCATGAATTTACCGCCTCTGCTTATTTAAAAAAAAAACAAGCAAAAAATTCAACAAAAGATACAAGATAGCTGTCATAAAAATACTTGATTGATGTAGCCAAACTTATCTCCTCCTCACAGTGTTCTACAAAGAACTAAGCAACATTAAACAAAGCCTAATTAATAATGGATTCCTTACCCATATCATAGAACAAATCAATAATTTTACAGACCTTTTATAGTAACTTGAGCAATAATCCCTGAAAAAAAGAAAAAAAAAAATTCAACCTATTGTATTACAAACAAATGCACTCCAAGTATAAACAAAATGAATTGATCTTTAAGAATATTATACATTGATACATTTCACCCACAAATAGCAATAAATGTTTACCATTAGTCATATTAGAAAAAGAAATTAAATGGTCAATCTCAATGTTGCTAACAATAGTGTAACTTTTTAAAAACACTTAATGTAGAACTAATGGATATACATATTTTCATGCCCATTAGATTATATCTTCAGCATTAATAAAGAAAACAACACTTCGGACACTCAATAACCACCCTGTCCTGCAAACTAACATGACATTTATTCTCTTTTAGCACTATCTATACATATAAGTAAGTCAAGGGTGACCCGAAGGCCCCCTTTTCAATAGCTACTACACCGAGGTGTAGGGGAAGGCGCTACTTCATTCCCTGAATTGCTCTACTTTACCCTCGATCCTTACCTTATAATACTGAGTGTTAAGCAAGGTGGTATCAAGTACTTTTTTTTTTTTTTTTTTTTTTTTTTTTCACAACACAAGAGTATCCTCATTCTCAACAATGACCAAAGATGGTTAAAAGTACTCAGATTACAGAGACTCCAGACAGTTTTAAAACTGTCTACAACAATAGTTGTGACATTTCATTTGCCAATAAGAAAAGCTGAATAAAAAGCTAAACACTAAACCTTCATCAGGGAATATGAGTTATTAAATGCAGCACAAAAAGATGAAAGTTTTTAAACATTTTTTGTGTTATTTCAAATCTTTTACATCACACAAATTTGAAACAGAACACTACCAATGGATCATCTTTTTTTTTTTTCTTTTTTTTTTTCTTTTTTTTTTTTTTTTTTTTTTTTTTTTTTTTTTTTTGCTTTGCTTTGCTTAATAACTCACACTCATTGATGGACTGAAAACTGAAACGCTTAACATTGGTAAATAATTCAATAAATAAGATCATCCTTTGAAGACCAAGTGTTTTTGGTTTTTTGAGGGGGGGTCACCTCTGTACACACTTATATACAATACAATTTAATGATTTGAATTTATATATTTGTTTCGGGGTTTTTTTTTTTTTTTTTTTTTTTTTATTTATATATATATATATATATATATATATATATATATCTCATGTTGTGCTGTCAGCCCAGATATCCCTGACTCTCTCTCGTCGCTCCTCCCTATCATTCATCACTTCTGGCAGGTCTTCAGGGCTGTATCCTCACTGAGCTGCTGTATGTAGGTTCGAGCTGGTCATCCTGCTTTTTCTCGGCCATATGAGGGGGTCCATAGGAGTACATCACTTAGGAGCTCGTCCCTGCTTCTCTAGCAGTGTCCTGCATGTCAGGTTCATTTAACTTTGATAGTTTTCATGATGGGAGGTAGGTGGCCGTACAGTTGGTACTTTGTTGGGTGTTGCCTCCAGGACTTGTTCAATATTGCTTTCAGCATTCTTGTGTAGTTGCCGTCTAGCTTTTTCTCCAGCCATTTAGTGTCCATGTAGTGCATCCTTACAGCAGTATCGAGATGACCGCTGCATGGAAGAAACTGTGTTTCATTTTATCAGTCAGGTCTGACTTCCATATGACCGATAGCTTATCGATATCTGTCCATGCTTTCATTATCTGCGTGTTGATATCTTTTTCGGTTGATGAGACACTGCTTCCTAGGTAGGTGAACTTGTCTACTAGTTTCAGAGAGCTACTGCCTAGTGTGGAAATGTTGCCTGTTTGATTAAAGCACATGTATTCCGTTTTGTGTGCATTGACATAGAGGCCAATGCCTGTGGCAGCTGGTTCCAGAGTATGCAGTAGTGTTTTGGCTTGGATGGGAGTATTTGCCAAAATCGCTGTGTCATCGGCATAGTAGGAGTACTGCAAGGGGATACACTAGCCCCATACCTCTTTATCATCTGTCTAGACTACGTGCTTAGAACGTCGATTGATATAATCAAAGAAAACAGTTTCGAGCTGACAAAGAAAAGAAGCAGAAGGTACCCTCACAAAAATATATATATATATATATATATATATATATATATATATATATATATAAAAAATTTAAAAATTGTCTCAGATGGATTGTTTAATAATTTTTTTGAATACAATATAATGATTTGAATTCATATGATAGCTTTCTTTTCTCTCTCTCTCTCTCTGGTAAAACTGAGTAGAATATATTTTTCAAAGAATTATACTTCAAATGCCATATTTACTTTTTTGACTCTTTTGCATGTCTCCAAACTTGCGGATATGACAAAATATTTTTACAAACACCAACAGTTGCATTGTTTTGTTTTGTTTGTTTTTTTTGTTTTTGTTATCTCTAACTTTTCGTAAAGGTGTATGAATTTATTTTGAACAAAACCATTTGTCTCTTAACAATGGGTATTAGATCTGGAAATACAAAATGTACCACTGTCAGATAACCTAAATTGTGGAAAGTAAAAAGAATTTTTTTTTTTTTTTTTTTTTTTTTTTTTTCAAATATAATCCCTGTTGAGAAGATTTGACATAATTCCTAGTAATTTAAACCTCCTTTTTGGCTAGGGCTGTAGAATATGCTGATTTCACCTCTGCATAGTAATAAGACCCATCCTCCTAACCCAACAAGTGTCCTTCATATAACACTAAACTGCATCTGAAGGTGAGGCTCCAGTTCTGGAGATTAAGGGGTATTTCTTCATTGCCATTACTCCCAGGTCCACTCATACCCAGAGTAGTCCCATCTATGAGTCAAACAGAACTGTTCAATCATTTACTTAGGATTTTTATTTATTTATTTATTATACTAAACTGCATTTGATAGTGAGGGTCCAATCTGACTGTAAGTGTAGTACCTGTTAAGGTCTCATCTATGCATCAAATAGATCAGTTTGAGGTAATGTTTAAAATAATTTTAATCAACATAATACATTGGCTATTAAAACATTGATATTTGAAGATGCACTTCGTATAATGGTTATTGTCATAGTTAATGGAATCTGCAAAGTAAGTTCAAATCCTGGATGAGGTTGTCTGTATTTCACTTTGTACAAATGTCCTTGGGAAAGGCATGAATCCATCTGTTCTCCCTCCTAGCTATGGTTAAATAGTAAACGTGTAACAGTCAGGTCATATAATACTTACCTGTAAGAGAAAATACTCTAATTCTGTTTATTTGATTTATCTTTATCATCATAAAAATAGAAATACTAAAGAAACATGTATTCTGATTAGAAAATATGAAAGAGAACAATGCAACATTTAGGTGATACTTTGGGTCCCAGTCTATTGTAATGTTTCCATTTTATAATGCAATGTCTTAAAATAACTTTTAACTATAAGAATATATCTCAAGTACTATTCTCAGAACAATTGAACCTTCTTTCTGGAACATGGAGTTCTTTTGAAAACCATGCAATTGTGCTCTTCTCTTAAATGTTTATTTTAAAAGGTAATCAGTTTTTAATTTTGATAAATTGATCTTGTAATTTGTCAAACATTTGAACTGTTTCTAACAAGGACAAAATATATTTTGAAAAAAATTGAATTACATTTAAATAAAGGAAAATTAATGTCAATTTCTTGCTTCTATTTGCCTTTTGTACATCCAAACTAATTCCAAGAAGTAGATTCATATTGTGTTCCATGTGGTCTTTTTAAAATTATTGATTTAGAATCTACTTCTGCCATATATATATATATATATATATATATATATAATTTTTTTATTTTATTTTTATTTGCTCACTTGAAATCAAGTTATGCATCAAACTACTCCTGTACAAGAAATCGCTCCTGAGTCAAATTGATGAAATAAAAAGAAAAAAATATATTTTCATTTTAAATAAACTACAATTTCTTTATTTCAAATAGACAGAAATAATGAATAAAAAATTTTAAAACTGTAGAAATAATTTAAAATAGTGACAATAAATAGTATGCACATTGTTTTAAAACTCAGTTGTTAAGAGTAATGTTTTTTACATAAAGTTGACACTTTTATTTCAATTTTTTACTTTTTCTTCAGGTTATTTTTTCATTCATCAAATAAGCAATGTATTGTAATTTAGAAAAAAAAAAATGTTTTTATTTATTTATTTTTTTTATATATATATCATGATTGGTATCATCATTGGAAAAATTGTGATGCATTGATGAATTATTACACATCTAGTAAATAGTAGGGCAAATTGGATTCTCTAGCCTTGGTAAGGCAACCACTCTAGGAGAAGGAAAACTCAAAACCATCACTACTCCACTTAAAAATTGACTTTGTGTTGCAACCTGCTCATAGTAGAGGGGTTGGGTAAATACAAACATTGATATTGCAACTAAATATAAAGTTGTTACCTGTTTGAAATGATTGTTGAAATTTTGTTCTTTATATAAAACTGATTTTGACTTAAAATAGCCCAGCAAGTGTTTATATGCCATAAAAATCAACCAACATATGATCTTTTCTATGGATCATTAAGTAATCCTGACGTTTCACCCAAAATTTAATTAGTAGCTCCTCTCAGTATTATTCATGTCAAATGGATTTATATGATAAAGGATAAATTAAAATCTTGTTTGAAATTACTTTTTTTTAAATTATGCTGACTTTCAAAAAATCATAGAATGGATCAATCGTTTAAATATATATACATCCAACCTGAAAGTGTTGTGATAAAAGGGTCTTCTTTCTTTTCTTTTTTTTCTTCCTCCTCTAACCATTCTTTTACTTTGTGTCTTTTCTTAAACCTTTTTTCTTTTTTCTTCCCCCTCTAACCATCATTCTTTTACTTTGTGTTTTTTCTTAAACCTTTTTTTTTCTTCCCCCTCTAACCATCATTCTTTTACTTTGTGTCTTTTCTTAAACCTCTTTTCTTTTTTCTTCCCCCTCTAACCATCATTCTTTTACTTTGTGTTTTTTCTTAAACCTTTTTTTTTTCTTCCCCTTCTAACCATCATTCTTTTACTTTGTGTCTTTTCTTAAACTTTTTTCTTTTCTTTTTTCTTCTTCCCCTTCTAACCATCATTCTTTTACTTTGTGTCTTTTCTTAAACCTTTTTTCTTCTTCCCCCTCTAACCATCATTCTTTTACTTTGTGTCTTTTCTTAAACATTTTTCTTTTCTTTTTTCTTCTTCCCCTTCTAACCATCATTCTTTTACTTTGTGTCTTTTCTTAAACCTTTTTTTTTTCTTCCCCTTCTAACCATCATTCTTTTACTTTGTGTCTTTTCTTAAACTTTTTTCTTTTCTTTTTTCTTCTTCCCCTTCTAACCATCATTCTTTTACTTTGTGACTTTTCTGAAACCTTTTTTTTTTTTCTTTTTTCTTCTTCCCCTTCTAACCATCATTCCTTTACTTTGTGTCTTTTCTTAAACCTTTTTTCTTCTTCCCCCTCTAACCATCATTCTTTTACTTTGTGTCTTTTCTTAAACCTTTTTTCTTCTTCCCCCTCTAACCATCATTCTTTTACTTTGTGTCTTTTCTTAAACTTTTTTCTTTTCTTTTTTCTTCTTCCCCTTCTAACCATCATTCTTTTACTTTGTGTCTTTTCTTAAACCTTTTTTTTTTACTTTTTTTTTCTCCCCCCTCTAACCATCATTCTTTTACTTTGTGTCTTTTCTTAAACCTTTTTTCTTCTTCCCCCTCTAACCATCATTCTTTTACTTTGTGTCTTTTCCTAAACTTTTTTCTTTTCTTTTTTCTTCTTCCCCTTCTAACCATCATTCTTTTACTTTGTGTATTTTCTTAAACCTTTTTTCTTCTTCCCCCTCTAACCATCATTCTTTTACTTTGTGTCTTTTCTTAAACCTTTTTTTCTTCTTCCCCTTCTAACCATCATTCTTTTACTTTGTGTCTTTTCTTAAACCTTTTTTCTTCTTCCCCCTCTAACCATCATTCTTTTACTTTGTGTCTTTTCTTAAACTTTTTTCTTTTCTTTTTCTTCTTCCCCTTCTAACCATCATTCTTTTACTTTGTGTCTTTTCTTAAACCTTTTTTCTTTTCTTTTTTCTTCTTCCCCTTCTAACCATCATTCTTTTACTTTGTGTCTTTTCTTAAACCTTTTTTCTTCTTCCCCCTCTAACCATCATTCTTTTACTTTGTGTCTTTTCTTAAACTTTTTTCTTTTCTTTTTCTTCTTCCCCTTCTAACCATCATTCTTTTACTTTGTGTCTTTTCTTAAACCTTTTTTCTTCTTCCCCCTCTAACCATCATTCTTTTATTTTGTGTCTTTTCTTAAACTTTTTTCTTTTCTTTTTTCTTCTTCCTCTTCTAACCATCATTCTTTTACTTTGTGTCTTTTCTTAAACCTTTTTTCTTCTTCCCCTTCTAACCATCATTCTTTTACTTTGTGTCTTTTCTTAAACCTTTTTTTTTTCTTTTTTTTTCTCCCCCCTCTAACCATCATTCTTTTACTTTGTGTCTTTTCTTAAACCTTTTTTCTTCTTCCCCCTCTAACCATCATTCTTTTACTTTGTGTCTTTTCCTAAACTTTTTTCTTTTCTTTTTTCTTCTTCCCCTTCTAACCATCATTCTTTTACTTTGTGTATTTTCTTAAACCTTTTTTCTTCTTCCCCCTCTAACCATCATTCTTTTACTTTGTGTCTTTTCTTAAACCTTTTTTTCTTCTTCCCCTTCTAACCATCATTCTTTTACTTTGTGTCTTTTCTTAAACCTTTTTTCTTCTTCCCCCTCTAACCATCATTCTTTTACTTTGTGTCTTTTCTTAAACCTTTTTTCTTTTCTTTTTTTCTTCTTCCACCTCTAACCATCATTCTTTTATTTTTTGTCTTTTCTTAAACCTTTTTTTCTTCTACCTCTAATCATCATTCTTTTACTTTGTGTCTTTTCTTAAACTTTTTTTTTTTTAATATGAAATCATCTTGAATATCATAGATTCTGAAAAGCAATTTATATTTCAAACTATCATGTTTTTACCTCTAGATTTCAGATTTTACTAATCTACATTTTTTTTTTTAAATGTCTGCATTAATTGCTGTCTTGTATGCTTCTTTCTTATTAAAACAATTTGGCATTATCTCTATACTTACTTCAAAGCCATTTACAAGCTTTTATAGACAGTGAGAACCATATATTCTTTCTCTATATCTCAGGTCATTTTAATGGCTTTGTATTTAATTCATAAGTAGTTATAAGATACACATTTGATTATTTCCTTTCTTTTTTTTCCATCTTCAAGCAATTATGTTCAAGGATTCTTGATAAGATTGTCAAATCTATTTCAAGCGTGTTCTTTCTTAGGTTTCTAGAAGGGTTTCTTTGAACTCTGTGATTTAATAGCCACTTTGTTACTGCCAGATAAACACTGGATAAACTATATAAAAAAAATTGTGTGTGTGTATAACATGTTTACGTCATCAGAAGTTACCATAACAACATCACTCTTGGTGACCTTGTTCTAAAGTAACATTGTTATGGTAACAGAAAGCCTACTTGCTAAAAGTGAGCATCATGTTACCATAACAACAGGATTTTATAAAAATTAAATATATATTAAGAGAGAAATAATCATAGAAATTTAAATATATTTTAAATGATATGAATATGTAAATACAAGTAAATGTATTTATCTTTTTTATTTATTTTTTATTTTTTAAATTTTTTTTTTTTTTTTTTTTTTTTTTCATGTAATAAAGTTGCTGGGGAATAATCAAATCTTGTATAAATATTTAAAAAATTAGTCTAACAAACTAATTACTAAGTAACAAGTTCAATCCTCACTAGTTACCTTATATTCTCAACTTTGGGTCACTCTGTGAGCAGGGTATAGAATATATTAACCATATCCCCCTTTCAGAAGATTAAAATCAGTCCACTAAAAAATGTGTCCTGAGTATGACATTAAACTTGCATCTCATTGTAAGGGAGTTTAAAATACACCTTCATTGCCATTACTCCCAGATCCACTCTGACTAGCAATGGTACTACCTTATTGGGTTCTATCTATGGATCAGATAAATCTGTTCAAAAATAATTCATATTTGTTAGGACCATGTGCAAAAAAAAGACTCTTAAGCAACAACTACACAAAAAATATGTGAATGCAATTCCCTAACTTCTAGGCATAAAATAAACCTAGATAGGGTTGACGTGCTGTTAAAATCAATCAGGCTTGGTTAAATCTAACCTACTCTTAGTTTATTAAACTGTAATAGTTATCAAGCTAGGCTAGTTGGCTATTACTAGTGATTTTGATTCTCACTGGGTACCCATTACTTTTGGCTTTAGTATGCCGTCTAAATTTGCTAAAAATTTTGAATGACTTACCTATTTTTAAATTGAAGGAAGAGTTTTAATCTCACCATAACTTTTAGTGTTTACAAACAGTAGATAATTTTGTAATTGTGCTGGAATAATATGGGATTGGCAATAGATACCAAGTTATTTGGACATTGGGTGACAAATATCAACAAGGATTAAAAAAATGTTAATTTATGAATAAAATTTGCTCATTAAGGAACAGTAAAAAAATTACTTTAAAAATTTAAACAAAGTGTTTATAATGAAGGTAGATCAGTTAATGTAAATATCAATTGTTGTTTTAAATACTTAGAATAAGCATGACTGGTGTTTCTTTTCAAGGCTAACAATGAGTGACTCTCTGAATAATAAGATAGCTATAGGAATATGGTTTTTCACTCTTTCTTCTGATAACTATTGTAACATGCTAGTGTAAAGTTTTTTTTTTATCAAACTATCTAATGAAGTTGTGGATTTATGCCTCATCTGAGGGTATTTGTACACAGTGAATCCTGTATAAAGCTGTTTGCATTGTACTTAATTCTAACACCTTTGGGAAAGGCATGAATCTGTTTTTTTCCTAGATATGGGTAAATAGTAGGGCAAATTGAATTCTTAAACCTTTGTTAGGCAACCACTCTAGGAGAAGGAAAATTCTGAGTTCAAACCAGCAGTGCTCTACTTTGAAAAAATTGATCTTTTGTCAAACCCTGACTATGGTATAGAGTTGAGTAAATTCATACAAGGAAATGAAATTATCATATTTTTAGGTTTCAACAATATGTTTGTTTCTGTTAGTCTTTTATGCTTTAACAAATTCACACCCACTGAATTGTATTTTGCTGGGTACACAAAAAGAATAACACTCAATATTCATATATCATGCTGAAAAATTACAAGTATTGAAAACCATGTGATACAGTAGGGTGAATGAATCTAGTAGTTGGTTGATGGAATTCTTCACCTCATGCTGGGTTGAGGTGCCTCATAGGTCAATGGTCAGGATCAAATTATTTAGTCAGGAAACTACTGCTCTTTATCTAAAAAGGTAGCATCTACTGATGAGGAAAAATGACCATTGAAAGATAATCATTATTTCAATTCAAACCACATTGCTCTTTATCTTATAAAAATGTATTAATACCAGACATATTAGGCCAAATGGTAAAATTCATCTAAGATTTATGTAATTTACCTAATGTTATTTCAGTTGATAAAGATGACTTTGTTAAAGAAGGGTGTAACACTTGAAAATCTCTCACCAACTAGCCTAGGAAGTCTAATGGTTTCTTATTTTCTAGAAAGTTTATTTAACTTAAAGGTTGATTAGTTTTATTATGCTGAATATACAGAAGTCAGTTTGACGTTTATGGTCTCCCATTATAACAATCAAAAATATATGTTCACAACCATTTTAAACAAATAAATACTTCCATTATTTCAAACAGAACTCTAGCAGATTTTACCATGCCAGAATGGAGTAGTAAACTTGGGAGTAATGGTAACAAAGGGATGTATTCTACACTTTCTAAAACTTTTGAATTGGAATCTCACCCCCAGATGCATTTTAGTGTCAAATCCAGAACATATACTTTAAAGATGTTTTACATGCTAACAAGATCAATTTCTGATGCCATAAATCTAGAAAAGAAAATAGCAATAAAGTATTTCTTTGTAATTTTCAATTTTATCTATTAAAATATATTGTAAATTTATAGTATGTAAAAGGAAAAGATTTTCAAAGAATTTGATTTATTTTTTATTTTTTTCATATTTTTCTTTTACTTTTATTTATTTTTTTTTTTTTTTTAATATTTATTTTGTCATTGAGAATGGAAATGTAAAAAAAAAAATGGCTTATTGAAAGGAGTTGGGTAAGCAAATTAAGAAAACAAATAACTCCATTTCTATACATGGTAAGAAAATAAATTGTAATGATACAAATTATAGATATTGATCAAAATAGAATAATTTGTCATAAGGTATCACTACCTTTCCCACCAAGTGTATATAGAGGTACCTAACTTGTTATATAACTTTATTCTGAGATGCACTTGTAATCTCAGGCAAAACAGTAATCTATTCATGTTCATATCTTAAATGTCTGCAGATTTAAATATCTGCATTCAGATTGGTAATTTAAGATCCAAACTGTTAAAATGATAATTGAAACAAATCTCTTTATTCCTTTTTAGATGTTTTAGTAATCATCTCATTTTAAACAACTTGTAATATTATACATCTCTTCTACTTAATAGAGAAATTTGAATTAAAATTTTATTTATTTATTTTTAAGGAATCAGTTGTTTGCACGAAGTTCTCTTTTTTTTTTTCTTTTTTTTTTTTTTTCTTCTTCTTATTCTCCCACCCCGATCTGTAAGCAGTAGCAATGACGCCGTGTTCATTAGAAAATTAATATTTTCATGCGTTATTATTATAACCGGCATATGGAATTTTTTTTTCTTCTATCGGCGTCTCTGAAATCCGTAGTTACCTCCCTTTTATGATGAATTGCAATTTTGATGATGTAATATAAACATGCTGATATTGTAAAAAAAAAAGTTATGAATACGTAAGAAATACTGGTTTGATGACATTTAATTCTACTTGTTTTTGTTTTTTTTATTTACCTCTCAGTTTCATTAAAATAGATAAGTGTTTTATAACTATAATCATTTTAACTATCTTAATGTCAGCTTATGAATTATTTTTAGTAAATATCTTTAACCTTTACTTCTGCTCCACCATTCATTCAATTAGACGACTTTTTTTTTTCTTTTTTTTCTTTTTTTTTTTTTTTTTTTTTTACTCTTTAAAACTGTTTGCATTATCTATTTAGCATTATAAGGATGAATATAAATATATAAACTTCTTGGATTTTATGATTATAGATTAATCTTGTTTATTTATTTATTTATTTATTTATTTTGTATACCTTCTTCCAAGTTAGATTTTTTTCAATTTTTACCAATTTTCACTTTTAATATTTTTTGAAATAAATATTAATCATTATGATACTTGAAAACTTATTTTAACTATTCTTTTAACAATTTGGGCCTTAAATCACTATCCTGAGTGTAGTTATTTAAATTTGCTGATATTTAAAATTATGATGTAGATGATTATTCACGTCAGAAAATACAAATTTATCTCAAAATAAATGTAGATGTTCAAGCACTTATTGAAAAATTGATACCAGTTGACAAAATGTTCTATTATACTTTTAATCAATTTTCAAAAAACTTTGTATCAGTAAGAAGAATAGGACGAAAAAATCTAATATAAATATTATTTCCTTGTAATTTATAAAAATCAAGTTATTTATTTTTTAAATTTGTGTTTACTTTCATGTTTTATGACATTCCCTGAGGCAGAATGTGATGTGCAACTTGTTTCTAGTTTGTGCTGTTCCTTTCATAGAAATGGTGACCTGGGTGAGTTGCAATAAAAAGCGAATTAGGAGGAAGCACGATTAGCATAATGGTTATTGTAGGAAATCAAATCAGTGACCAGAATTCAAATCCTGTGATTTGCTTTTCAGTTTATCTTAATGCCCTTGGGAAAGGCATGAATCTGTTCTCCTTTCTAGATATGGGTAAATAGCTGGGAAGACTAGGTTCTCTATCCTTAGTAAGGTAACCAGTCTAGGAGAGGGAAAACACAGAATTTTAACCAGGTGTACTCCACTAAAACGTTACCTTGTGTTGTATCCTACCTGTTGTATCGGGTTTGGTTAATACGAACTAAAATCAGGAGGATGAAAATGGGGGTTGGGTGATTGTCTAATTTCATTGCTTTGAGTTTTGTAAGTTTCAGTTTAACATGTTCAATGTAATATTACGACCAGCGGATATATATATATATATATATATATATATATATATAAATAATTTTTTTTTTTTTTTTTTTTTTTTTTTTTTTTTTTAGTTTATACTGACCCACCCATGGCCCTATATCAAAGGATATAGCACAATCCACTGGTGGGTTTCACATTGAACATGCTAAACTACTCAAAATAATTATTTACATCATTTCCAATTTCTGCAATCTTTTCACTGAAGCATTTTGTAACAATTACTAGGGCTTTATTATAGGCCCAATTCTTACACTTATGTCTTGTTCTTTCAATTATTGTGCAAGACATTTTTGTATTTATTCATTATTTCTTCTTTACTTTGTATCACTCTTACTTGGTGATCCTGAACAACATAATGTCTACATTCTAATATTTTCTTTGTTTACAACTAACTCTGGTTTCTTTACTGGAAAAGGGTTGCTTCTGAAATGGAAGTTATTTTGTTTTGTTTTAATGAATATAGCTTCAACAATCTGCAGACTTTTTGTTTAGTTACAGTTTATTTTACTGAAAATTCTAGTAATTTCCACAAGTAGTTGACAGATGTTAATGCAGAGGTATTGTTTATCTATGTAATTTGTTGTCAGATTTTACTTAGATAGGTAGCTAGTAAATCTTCTCTAAAGGTTTTTGGTTGTGTACTTGGCATAAGATTTTGGTATTTATCCAGAATATTCCAGTATGAGTAAATGTGTATGTGTGTGTCTTTTCACCATACAGATAAAAGCAACTTACTAATATTTACATTTTTAAACCAAATATTTATATTTAAAAAACACATCTTCAATTCTCTACAATTCATCCACCCACTATATTTCTTTAGTTATTCTCTCCCCACCCAACTATTAAGATGGCAACTTATGGTTGATTGTTGATATATGATTTTGTAGATTAAATGTTGTGTTCATTAAATAAATGAAGGAAATTACTTTGTGTGTGTGTGTGTGTATATATTTCATTCCCCCTCAATTACTGCAGACCTCAGAGGGATATCCTGGGGAGGTACTTAATATTTTTTGTGTGTGTTTTGTTATATATATTATAAATGTATATATTTATTAATTTTTTTTTTCTTTTTCCTTTTCTCCTTTTCAGTTGTTTACAAAAATTGAATCCTGTGGTGACGGATGTTGAAAGACTCCAATGCAAAGATATTCATGAAGCTGGCAGCACCAATGAATCTCTGGATGGTGGATCCATCTATTCTATGAACCTTGACCATTTTTTATTTTTTTATTTTTTTATTTTTTTTTTAAGAGAGAGACTTTAGAAAGAAAGTTCAGTCCATCAATGTCACCTTTCCTTATAAAGCTGCTACTCTTAAATGAAGAGTAAGAAAATCCACTGGCCTTTTTTTTTCCAACATGGATCACCACCTTGCCTGGATGTATATCTAGCTCTTAGTTCAATATCAAGTATAACAACTCAAGGAAACACTACACATTATTTTGATTTAAAAAAGAAATACTAATAAAACAAAACACACGTGTAATATATATATATATATATATATATATCTATATCTATATATATATATATATATATATATATATATATATATATATATATATATATATATATATATATATATCTTGGTGGGTTTGCAAAGTAAATAATTATGAATATTATGCAATTTAAAAGAAAAATATATAGCTCATGATGGGTGAAAAGAAAAATCTCTCTCTATTTTCTTTTATTTTTTAATTTTTTTTTTAATAGACAACATAGAGGGTTGATTGGAAGAATAACATAAACAATAGAAGAAGAAAAAAAAGATAACCTAAAAAGAAAATTAATAAAAAGGGAGATGGGAACCTATCTTTCTTGTATATTACAAGTTCCCTCCACTGTTGGTTGTCTTGGACTGGAGAGTGATAATGGTCATGTTTATAGTGTAGCCCGGCCTCTACAATTATCCGCAAAGTATGCATGTTATGTACAGATGAATTGCAAGAGAAATTGTGCATGGAATTTCCTTCTTTTACTCCCTCTGCCAATCTTTTATATTCCTCTTTTTCCCCCACTTTCATCTTCACCTTTCTGACAACTACTACTACTACTACTACTCTCTTTCTCCTCAATCCTCTTACTGCTACCCTTATCTTGACCTTTTATTAAACATAGTCTCTTTCTGCTATCCCCTTTCTTTTCTTTTCTTTAGTCTCTGTTTACCTTTTTTCTTTCACACTTTCATAAACCTTCACTTTCTTTTTCTTCATATCTTCCCATCCTTTCATTTTTTTTTTTTTTTTTTTTTTCCTCTTCTGAATTTTTTTTGTACTCTTTCTCTTCACCATTTTTCCTAGTACTCCACTTCTTTTGTTCAACCAACTTTTTTCTTAAATATACCCTCCTTTTTTTTCTTTAACAGTCTGTTTAAAACAAAAAAGAAACAAAAAAACATGCGCATGCAATTTCATAAAAGGAGAATGTTTGTCTTTGTCTGTCTTTTTTTTTTCTTTTTTTTTTTTTTTGTGTATTTGAAGTTTTACTAATGGAGCATCTAAATTGAAATCTTACAAGAGAAGTATCAATATGTCCAAGGAAATCACAATCTCCCGAAATGTGAATCCGATTTCATCTTGTGGGCCACAGTGCTTTCATTTCCAGAAAAACATTGTCTATCCATACCGTTGTGATTTTCACTGGAACAAAAAAAGTTGCTTGGCATAATTCTTAGTTTAGTATCTGATAACAATATATAGCAACCCAAAAAGGTAAAACAAACTTTTTAAAAATTCAACCAACAACAATAATTAAAATTGATGATAATGATATTAAGGATCTTGAAGCTTTTTTTTTTTTTTTTTTTTTTTTTTTTTTTTTTGCCCATTGTCCACATCGTTATTGGTCCTATATTTAATTCCCATTAAGAAAAAAATCAAACCAAACAAAAAAACAAATGAAAATAGAAAAAAATGGCACATTCTTCCAATTCTGAAGAATAAAAGAATTGAATGAATAAATTGATTCTAAGTGATTTCTTTTTCTATATTTTTCTTCATACTAAAAATATTAGCTTCTTTTTTTTTTTTTTATGAGGAATGACACTGTTTTTTTTTTTTTTTTTTTTTTTTTTTGTTTTGTTTTTTTTGTTTTTTTTCTCCATAATAATAATCAAATCAGTTCTATTATATGATAATGATTTCTTCTCTTCCCTCCCTTTGATACTTTAGAATATATAAATATTTTTTTTTAATGTCATCTGTGACATGTTTTCCATTTAAGCTATGTCTGTCTTAAAATTTGGTATATCTCTTCCAATATGATTCTTGAAATATTCATTTATAAATTTGTGGTCATGATCCCTGTTAATCAAATCAAAGTTGATTTCAAAATTAATGGTTCAGAAATCATTCCCAGCCTCACCCACCCCAGCTCTTTTTTTTTTCTTTTTCAACAGAGCAATATTATATTTTATGCAATGAGTTGAGAATTGTTATTTTTGTTATATACCCCCCACCAAAAAAAAAAGAAAATTAAAAAAATATTGAGGTTACAAAATTAGAATTTGGATGAATAGAATTAATTTTTCTGCATCATCTTTTCTTTACTTTTTTTTTTTTTTTTTTTTTTTTAGAAATGCAATATTTCCTGTTATTGGTAAATAATCTCTAATAAATTTCTGTATTTTTTGTTTATCCTCTTGTGAAAGTACCCATAGAGAAAACGGATCACTTTATATATTTATATTTAAGCTGGTCATTTGCAGTTACAAAATTTTTACACCAATTTCTAAAGCATTCTGAGATAATTAAAAGCTGTTTTTTTTTGTTTTTTTTTTAATTTTTTTTTAAAACTTTGTTTCAAATTGGAATTAAGTTTCACTCTCAGTATTTGATTTTTTAAAGATTTTTCTTTAATTTTTTTTTCTCGTTTATTTGTTTTAATAACTAATTTGAACAAAAATAAAAACATTTGAAATCCTAAAAGCTTTTTTTAGCCAACACTCATCAAAGAAGTAATATTATTATTAAAAGATGGTATCAGATTAAAAGTCAATTTTAGTTAAGTTTAGAGACACAGGAATTAGAAAAATGAGGGATCCATAATAGGTTGGAAGATAATGTGTGTAAAAAAACTCTTCATATTCAAACCCCAAATATCTTTTTTGGTTTCTTTGTTTTTTATAGTCCCATATGTCTCCAAGCATTACTATAATTGACCTTTAATCTTACACCATCTTTTAATGCTAATATTTATTCATCTCATCGGTGTTCACTAAAAAACCCACTTAGGATTTTAAATAAATACTATGTTTCTAATTTTCAAAGTAGTTATTAAATTTTTTATCTTCAGAAAATTTTATTTTTTCATTTTTAAGTGGTCACATATAATTTTAAACTGATTCTAACAAAATTAACACCTTATAGCATATTTTCTAAATTATCTCCCAGTTTTATTACTTACTACTTAATTCATTACATTTAAAGATATTATCTGATTATAATTTCAGAACAGTCAGAAATTTTTCCGATTTAAAATTTTTTTTTTTTTTACCTTGGATTAATATTCTTTTCCAAAATGTTCGTTGCTGTCTAATTAAAAGAAAATAGTTCTCTTTCTATTAAGTTTAGCTTAGTTTTACATAAAACCAGAAGTTTGGGGTTTTCTGAGAATCAAATATTAGCAATGAGTTTGCTAATCATTGCGCATTGAGAAGTACCCAAAAAATAAAGTTGTCCTTCAAACTGGATTTTTTTTTAAAGTTTACTTTTTTTAAACCAACATATTAATCATATGTTGTGTGTGTGTGTGTATGTATATATATATATATATATATATATATATATATATATATATATGAATCTTCTGGATTCTTGTTGCCAAAAATAAATCAAATTTCTTGTCTGGTTTTATTTTCATTTCAAAGAGGAAGAAACATTTTCTTTTATTTGAAATCAATGTTTCTTGTGTCCCATAATAGTTGTTACATTTATTGTGTGAAATTTATATGCATATGTAGCAAAATTATGAGACAGATATAGTATTATTTAATGTGATAGAAGAATTTTTGTATACCTTGCTAGATCAGGAAGATTTTGTTTCTTCTATTCTTTGGTCCTTTTTTTTTTCTTTTCTTTTTTTTAATTGTAAAATTAACATAGTAATATCATGATGTATA
The DNA here is from genome assembly GCA_963585895.1 of Sepioteuthis lessoniana. NCBI lineage: Eukaryota > Metazoa > Mollusca > Cephalopoda > Myopsida > Loliginidae > Sepioteuthis > Sepioteuthis lessoniana. The sequence continues at coordinate 130,808 of CAUZXS010006300.1, forward strand.
CCTCCACTTTTTTCCTCTCAAAACCAAATATGTCAGTGTAGGAATTTAAAACAACATTTATTGATTTATTGTCCCTAGAAAAAAAATGTTCTCTAACTTCTAAATGTGAATTTCCCTGACAGAATAATAATAATAAAAAATTTGCCACTTCAACTTGGAGGATGTGCAATATAAACTAGAATTTATACAGCAAAGAAAATATCCCACCAACATCTGATGACTCAATTTTTACAATCATTGGTAAGAGTTTGCATTTAACCTCCTAATACCCTGCTTTTCACTTCTTTAGAAAATAATTGTTTAAAAATTCAGGGTTGTTTTTTTGCAGGGGGTAAATGGGGTGGGGGTGCAATTTAATGACAATCCAGTCAATTATGTGATAGGGATACCTACCACTCTTGTAAGGCCTTGGATCTAGTAGAATATATTTGATCTTCATTCTTAACTTTTAAAAGCAAAAAGTTTCTAACAATTTTAGGAGGTCATTATCACTTATTTGAATTGTAATTTTCTATGTGAAGGTAATATTTTTCTAGAAATTGTAACTAGCCTTTTTTAAGGCCACTTTACTAAAGTGATAATTATTACTTCATGAGTGAATTATGTTTAAAACATGCTTGAATCTTTGAAAAATAATTTTTATTTATATGAAAATAGTTACTGACGAATTTTTAAAGTTGAGAAAGGATCATTCTTGTGTTTGTTTTAAGGAGAAAATGAAATGTACAGGCTTGCTTTGAGAATGTATTGCTTTAGGATAAAATTTTTTTTGTCTATAGCAGCTAACATAAGCATAAACTATGGTCTATTCTAGGAATGGATAACCTTTTCATGTTTAAAGGACACATTATTACTTTTTTATCTACTAATATACTGTACTAAAAAAAAGGATATTTAGATGTTTTCAACAGAATCTAAATTTTTTTAATAACTTGATCCAAATTTAATTTATACTATTTAAAAGAAATAGAAAAATTAACCTCTTGATGTCTTCTTTATTTATTTATTTATTTATTCATTCATTTTTTGTTTCAGGAAAGCATTGGGATATCAGGTTCTAAAATGGAGGTGAAAAATTTTTATTGGTCTTTTAACAAGGCTATGAAAGTAGGCTTTTTTTTTTTTTTTTTTTTTTTTTTTTTAAAGAAGATTCCAGGTTCTTCACTCACCACTGGTCTTATCAAATAGGTGTTCAGTCACTTACAATCAGTTACAAGGTTGGTTTTGGGCTACATTTATTCAATTACTTCTACACTATCCTACTCTTCCTTTTTTTTTTTTTTTTTTTTTTTTTTTGCCTTAGATAAATATAAACACATTAGCTACCTAGTTCTTGGGTGTCAAATGCCCCCCCTCCCCCACATGCGCACACAACCAGGCTGAGAATCATACTCTGCATCCATGCCAGAACGTTAGAAAACAAGTTACTTCAAATTATGAATACAATGGTAACCCTTTCCCTACATACATTTCATCAATTTATGAAAGTGAGTATACTTTGGATTAATAGGAGAGAGGTTAATGTCCTACTCTTTACAATGTATACTTTTTTTCATGGAGATTCTGATTATTTCAGTCTCTGACTGTTTATACTGGTTAATACATCTTCCAAAAATTATTTGGTAAGAGGTTTAGATTTCACTTGAAAATAAAATGTTAAATTGACAAATCTTCATGTGCATGTCTGTCAGTATATCTTAAGATCTTTGAATATCAAAACATTTTGGGCCTAATGAGATACTGTAATGCGGACAGTTAAATGAATTTTTATTATATTTCAAATCTCAACTGACCAAAACAAAATAACCTACCCACACATTTATGTATGTGCACACTCCTCCCTCCCTAACTGTTCTACCTTTGCCATTAATTACAAATTATTAAACACATATTCTACTACTTTTGTATTTAATTGTTACTCATCACTTAAGATATTTAAACTTTACTATTGTTTGATGAACCAAATATTTTAAGTCTTTTACATTAAATAAAATAGGTATTAGAATTAATATAACTAATGTATTATACCGGCCCTTTCACCTAGTGGGTAGAATGTTTACTAATGGCCTGAGAGACTGGAGATTCAATCCCAGGTTGAGTCATACCAAAAACTAAAAAAAAAAATGGTACTTAATGCCACCTTGTTTAACACACGGCATTGTAAGATACAGATTAAAGGTAAAGTGAAGCAATCCAAAGAAAAGAGTAACACCCTCCCCTACATTTCAGTGTAGTAGCTATATTAAAAAGGTAGTCTTTGAGTCGCCCTCAACTACAGTCGTCAACTACTTTTATATTATTTGTATTAGAATTAATATAATTAATGACAATCAGTTATTGTTCAGTCTCAGTGACAATCTTCATTTAAGATCCAAAGATGATGAATTATAAATAGAGCTTCTTTGGCCTTCAATTTCAGGTGAGAGTTGAGTATCTTTTATTAAAATTAGTCTTGCACAATTGTTGGGTACTTAATGCGGATTTAACTTGTTTCAGTAGTTATTGTCTGTGAGATTAACATATAAATCACCATTTTACAAAGATGCCAGAAAAGATAATTCTTAGTGTTAATCTGTTTAACTTGTTAACTGTCATTCTACAATAGGTGTTAGTTTTGTATATATTATATCACAACAGTAACAGAATAACTTGCAAGAAAGACTAGTTCATTAACCATCTTAATATAGCAAGTACTTCAGGGTTTTATGTCTTATTACTATATTGGTAGTGTTTGTTATATGACAATTATATTGCTTGCAAAATACTTTTATTGTGTAATCGGGTTTTGTCCTCTTTGGTCAATCATACTTTAGCTGTTCCATAAGTCTCTCAAAGCAGGCTTTCAACTTAAAAATTAGAAATACATGTTTTGTGCATGACAAAGCTATGAACACACTGTGCCTCATTTATTCTCAGAGAATTAAAAAAATCTTTTGAATGTATTTCATAATTTAAGAGAACAAGTTCAAAATGATCCCCCCCCACAGAGCTTCTGAAAGTAATTTTGGGGTTGGGAGCATCCTTCCCTTCACTTTTAGGCATCATGTTTTTATCCACACTACAATTCTGTAAGGCTCCCACAGAATGTGAATACTCATCTTTAATCTATACAAAAGTTTTCTGAGATCACAAAAAAAATTCCTTTATATCCTTGAGCACAGATGATGTACTCTCAACCCTGCATATATAGAGGCTACTTTCAAAAATGAAATTTGAATATGTGATGAAGTGGACCTTATTGGGTCACTAGGTGTCAACATGCTTTTAAGCCTGCCTCAGTGTCTTATTTCTGGGTTTACTGATTTGTTTCTTGTGGAATTTTTGCAAGTATGTTTGATGATTTTCAGAATGGCTGTTTTTTTTTTTTTTTTTTTTTTTTTTTTTTTTTGGTTTTTTTTTGGGGGGGGGGTTGTTTTTTGATTGGGGGTGAACTATTGATAAAATTATTATGATTAATTGTGAAGCTTTAAGAAATTTTATCTAAAACAAGTGAATAAGTAGTGTTTGTATTTGAAATGTAGGAAAATGTTACTTTAAAATCAACACCAATCTGGTCAAACTACAAGCTGTAAGACCCTGTTGCAGGTGAGACTTGGAATACATCAGTGTGTAATTTGCAATTAGGTAAGACTCCATCCTCAAAAAAAAACTGTAGCGAGGTTGTGGCTCTGAGGAATGTGGAGTCACCCATTCATTGCTATTACTCCTAGGTTCACTCTGACCTCAAGTGGTAGTACCTTTTAGTGTCCCATCTATATAGATCTGTTTGAAAATTATTAGTATTAGAAAGGAATATTTGAAACCTATATAATTGTATATAAATTATTTGTATTAAGAATAGTTACTTGAAACTATAATTGTGTACAAAAGATTATCAGTTATACTTCAAACTGTATAATTGATTGAAATACTTGAACTGTCCAAATTATAAGTATTAGATAGGAATGCTTGAGACCATATAATACCCAGTTGGCCGGTCTTAAAATAACTGACTGTATCCCTTGCAGAGGAGTAAGACCCTCTCAAAAAAACTCTTGTGGGTATGGGTCTAAACTGCACCAGATGGTGAGGCTATAGTTTTGAAGAGTGTGGAATTTGATTGACACCCACCCACTCATTTCCATTACCCTCAGATCTATGACCCAGAATGGTAGTACACCTATGGGTAGAATATATCTATATTTACCAACTCCTCCGCTCAGGCAGGATATGACACAAGGTCAATTTTTAAGCGGAGTTTAACAGGTTTGAATTCAGAGTTTTCCTTCTCCTAGACTAGTTGCCTTATCAAGGCTGAAGAACCTAGTCTGCCCTACTATATACCCATACCTGGAGGAAGAATAATTGGATTCATACCTTTCCCAAGGGTATTAGTGCTATGTGAAATGAAATCAGTCTCATCCTGGATGTGTAGAATATATCTTTGACAATTATTATTGTTATTCAATAGGACCATGTGCAGAAAAAAATTCTTAAGAAACAACTACATATACATGATTGACCTTTAAAGCATAGGGATGGGAATGTAATTTTTTATTTATAAGTTGGGCTGGTCAGTGTGAGTTGAGTACAAGATTTGAATCTAGATGTGTCAAGTACTGTATAGTTTACTAGGTGTAAATAAGATACCTATCTTCTTTAGCTAGAAAGAATTATCTGGCTCAGCTTCAGAAATTCTTTGGGCAGCATCTCTCCCATTGCACTAAAGATGGAGGATGCAGACAGAACTCAGTTATTTTTGGTATCATTCGTCTATACAAGGGAATTCCCAAAACAAACTTGACCTTGTGTCATATCCTACTCTAGCAGAAAGGAAGCCATAATTTATAAATATTTTGTACCTTTTAAATTAAGTTGGGTCTGACAGGCTCTGTTGAATTCAAGTGTTAAATCTAAATGTACTGTGTTGCCTATTAGTAACAGGTCATTATCATCAATGTGTGCTGACAGCATGGATGCCTTTGACACTCTCACCATCCGTCCCTATCAGCCATCACTCTTGGTAAGTCATCTAGACGGCATCCAGTGTTTGCACAGACCTGATGAATGTAAGTTTTTGCTGGTCTGCCTACACTTTGCTCGCTTTTCTTGGATGATTTGTGAGATGGTGAGTTGATGGTTGTATAGTTGCTGTTTTTTCTGGGGTGATGCTTCCAAGATTTATTCAAAACAGCACTCAGCATCTTTGTTTAGTTTCTATCTTGCTTTTTTTCCATTTTTCATTAGTTCAAGTGGTGCAACTGTTGAGTAGTACTGACATGACAACCATTTGGAAGAATTCATATTTTTAGTAACAGGTAGATATGTAAAACTAATATTTAGGATCAAATCTTAAAAGAACTTTTTTTTTCTTTTTTTTTTTCCTTTAAATAGCCCTATAGAATTATATCCATTTAGATATAACTGAGTTTTATTTAGTTGCTTTTCTTGTTGCAAATTTGCTAAATTTTTGATTCAGCAAATGTTCACTTTGGTGATCCAGAATTTATTCCAATATTTGAATTTTCTTAATTTTCATCTTCCCTTGTTCTAGGCTGGATTAAATATCCTAGAATTACAAGAAAGCTTGTAACGGTTGAAAACTATCGTTTGCATACCAAAACATTAGAAACATGATATTTCAAATTATAAATACAATGGTAGTTTCATTAATAGGCAGGTACAGCAAACCTTTTTGACATGGATTTTTCCCCAATTTGAAAATGATTATATTCAGGATTATTAGGTTAGAAGAATGTTATATCATACTTGAAGCAAGAAATTAGCTGGGAAACAACAAAAAATAGCAATAAAAATGCATGAGAAAATTAATATTGTATTTTGTCAGTCCTTTCTTTTAAATCACACAATGGTAATGTGAAAATAAATTATTGCAAATAAGAAAAAAAAGAAGTATTAATGATGTGCATTGTAATTGTACAATTTAAAAAAAAAAATGAAAATTATAAGGATGGGAGGGGGTCACTAATTTTTACAGCCTTTACCTTTTTGATCACCTGTTCAATGTCTCTGAAAGGCAGTAAAAGGCTGCTTGAACTCTTTGTTTTAGATATATGAAAGGCTTCTTTTTTTTTTTTTTTTTTTTTTTTTTCTTCTTGAGGGGGTGGGGGTATATATAGCAGGGTATGCAAAACCAAAAATAAAACACTGTGACAAATCATTTCAGACATAGAACAAAAGACTTGAGTATAATAAGTAAAATAGTGTTGAAAATAAAAATGATTGAAAATTGATACAATTTACTAAATAGTGAATATTACAAACAGGAATATTGACTTTTGTGGTCAAAAATAACATTGTGGCAATCTTTCAGTTAGAATTAATGCTATGTATTTTATTACATACATGTGTATGTGTACATTTTTAATATTTCCTTTTAATTGTAGAGGATGATTTCTCTATTTTATTGTACTTTCATTTTATTGTTTTTGTTTTTACCTATTTTTTACAATTTACTTTTAATGTATTAACATTTTTTTCTTTTAAATGTATTTCTATTTTCTTTTTTGATGAATTTATTACTGTTTTTAAAAATTCTAATGACTTTACTGTTATTTGCATTTTTTCTTTCTTTCATCAGTCATTTTTAAATGAAATATATAAATATTTTTTCTCTTCAGTAATTTAGGAGGGAATCTAATTCATACTCATGGAACTTATCAAACTTCAAATTCTCTTTTCACTATTTTATTTTTATCAAATTAGAATTTTGATGCAAACTTCTCCCCTAACCTCTTATTTAAATTCAAATCATTTTTATTTACTTACTATAAAATTATCAAAATAACAGTTTCCATATGAATAGTTGGCAATTATTTATTAGCATCATTCTTGAACCTGTTTTTCTGCAAATATTAAAATAAAAAAAGAACTCCAATCAATTAAAATCAAAATATTACAACCCTATTTTATCCATAATAATTATCTTAAACCTCAGTAAAGTTTTTATTCTCATCAGTCACTTGTTGAATACCAATCAGTTCAAATAATAAGCTGGTAGGGAGGGATATTTTAAAAAAAAAACTATAATATTTTTGTCTTAAATATACCCCCCCTCTCTCTCTCTGACAACCATTGACCTCTCTTGTGTACAAATATTTAAAATAATACTTTTTTTGTCATGAGAAACCTTATTTATTTATTTATCTATTTATTTAATTTAAAAGAATTTTTTTTTTTTTTTTTTTTTTTACAAGTGTAAGCTTTGTTTTTATTATTCTGATATTTGTGTCATATTAAGAAAATGCTGTGACTGTTTCAAACTATATTTGTTCCCACCCACCCATTTCCTATCAGAATAGTTTCAAAAATTTATTTAAAAAGACAAAACAAAAAGAAAATTTAAGATTTTGGCAGTCATAATATAGTTTTGTAGATAAACATTTTATTTTAATCATTAAGGCTTTCAGCTTTACTTGCTGTTTCATCATCAGTCAATGTGTCAAAACTATTGCTGTTGAGAAGGCATTTTGTGTGCTTGAATTAGGCAAAAAAGAATCGTTACTCTCATGCACTTTAGAATACATTTTAGAAATCACAGCTTATTAGACAATCTATTTATGATTGATAAAAGAAATTTGAAATAATGACAGGATGTTTGTGCAAATGAAAAAGTCCTGGGAAACTATTGTGCTCATTACCTATGCAGCATCCCACAGAAATCCATCAGAAGATCAGTTAAAAAAAGTTAAGAATTCCACACAAAGAAGTTAAGAATTCCATACAAGAGCTATTTGTAAAATTTAGTAGAATTGATTGAAAATGTTTCTAGTAAAGTCTAAAGGACCAGAACAAAACTACAGATTGTTATTTCTTTGCAAGAATGCTGGAGCATTGGGTATATGAAAGCGGGTTTATAAAGCATCTAATTTTCACCAATGAATCGACTAAGTTGCAATAAGTGTTTCTCTACTAAAATGTAGTGTCATTATCTTAATTTAAAAAATCTTTTTAAATAAATTTTTGCAACTGTCTTTTTCTTTAGTAGACATTCTATATTATATCTATGAAAACCTAGTCTGGCATAAGGTCACAATTGTGAGGTGCACCTAGTGAGGATCAAACACATTACATGAGTAAATGATCTGTGACTAGCTTACTAGCCAATGCTTTATGGTGAGATGTCCTTGATATTTAGCTTAGTCTGGCACAAGGTAACAAGTGTAGAATACCCAAACTAAACACTAGCCTGCTACCTCACAGCAAAGTGCTTTGAAACTTGTATATAGCTACCATCTGCCAAATAAAGTTTGATTTACAGAGCAAGTATCAATGCTTTTATATGCACATTTTTATCATCTTTCACACACACACGCACACAATGTCAGGGATAGCTGACTCATGACTAAAATTGGCATATTGTATGATTAGATGTGTGGTGCATTAAATCCTAGTGCTTTTTACCAATCAATTTATAACTACAGAGTTCTAAACTATGAATATTTGCCATTTTATCCAAATTCTTTTTGTTAAAAAATAAAATTTGATGAGCTTCCTCAAGCCTAATTGCTGCTTCTGACATTAGTAATTTCTGTCTGTAGATATTTTTCCAGAACTAAGAAAATTTGCTTAGATTTATGCCTGCCATTTAGGAACTTATAGCATGGTAAGAATTACTTAAAACCAAATTGTTTATGCTTTATTTTTTTAAATGTGGGTATAACATGGGAATGAGAAATTTGCTCAAACTTCTCATTTAAAAATAATACCTGCATCTGGAAAATAAGATCTAAAAAGTTTGGTTTTTGGTTACTCTTAGTGCACATTTTACCTGGACGATGATACAGATGTGAATAGTCACTTTCAGCTATAAAATTGATTAAAAACCAAATGAGATTGACCAATCAAAATTTATAGAAAACTTGGTAACTTTACTCCAAACATTAAAAAAAATCTTTTTTTCAAGATCAAAACATTTAAATCTCGTTAAGGGAAGTATTTCTCACCTTTTCTTTTATAATTTAGTAAATCAATAAGCTACATAAAAATACTAAATATATTTATAAATGTTACAAAAATTGAGATGACCAGATTTGTGTGGCATATCTGAACTCTGTGTGAATAGAAAAATTGATACATAAAATTGGAAAAATTGTCTTTTACTTAGTTTAGATTTGGCATGGCATAAAACCAAAAGTATGTGGGTACCCAGTGAGAATCAAACTTACAAGCAATGATACCCATGGCATGTGAAAAGTTAGCCTACTCCCCCCTTCTCCTCCTTCCCTCCCTCCCTCCCTGATGTATGCCAGGCAACTCTTGTGTAATAACAATGATGGTGTTAATTTAATGTGACCCCATTTAAAACTATGTCCTCTCTCTGCTGGGCATATTACCACCCATATTGGGTGAGTATTTTTATTTACCTTGCATATTGATACCTCAGTTCAATTATGAAATTGCAAACGGTACTTTATTATTGAAAATTCATGACTATTTTCTCATATATCTATTTTCTCTTTTTTTTTCTCTTTTTTTTCTTTTTTCTTTTTTTTTTTTTTTTTTTTTAATTTATCTTTATTTTATTTTTTAAAATCCTTCACTGCATGTTGTTTGTAAATGCTCGAAGGTAAAAAAAAAAAAATAAATAAATAAAAAATAAAATAAATAAGCTGTAAATTTATCTAGAATTGACAAAATAAATTGTATGTTAAACAAGTTAGATTTTTTATTTTTTTTGTTTTTTGCCTTTTTTTTTTTTTTAATTTTTTTATGACTTTTTTCCCTCCACATGGAGTGGGGATAAAGGGTGGTATAATTGGTGTTTTTGATGTTGCAGAAAATGTCACCTAACAACTGTGAAATTATTTTTTAATTCAGTTACAGAAAATTGGAGCAAACAATTTTTCTCCTTTTTTAAAATTTCTCTGATTTGTTATCAGGGGCTGTTGACAAATTAAAATTACATGCATAATATTTGAAAGACTCCAACGTAAGTGATAATATTGATTTTATAACCAATCAATATGCTTTCCCCACCACCACCACCTCTACAATCTTGGAGGGGATTCTTAATTTTTTCTATTTTTTTTATGGTGATCAAATGTTGACCTTTTTTTTTTTCTCTTGCTTTTTTCCTCTTTGTTAAGGATTGGTATTGGAAATTAATATACTAAAATGGCAGACAGACTTGTTAAGTTACGCATAAGAACTAAATACTTCTATCTTCTTATCCCCGTCTTCCTATTTCTCTCTATATATTTTTTACATTAAAAAGAATTTTAATAAAAACTACCTCTGTCCCATAATAGTTACTACAATGGCATATAATTTTCATACATAAATATGTAAAAATTATTATGGAACAAAGATAATTTTATTTGTATTACTAGTAGTGGTAGTAGTAGTAGTAATAGAGAACACCGATTTTGAGAACAGTGTCAAAATAAAAGCATTCTCTCTTTCTTTCTCTCTCTCTCTCTCTTTCTCTCTCTCTCTCTCTCTCTAGTCACATCTTGAAAATAAGCTTACAAAAATGCCTCTTTTTGTACAGTAATAATAAAACAAAAAAATAAAAACAAAAAAAATGCAGAAAACATTTTGAGAAAATTCTCTGTAACAAAAAAACTTGTTTATTTTTATATTTATAGTTTTTTTATCATGTTCTTTAAAATCCTTAAATAACAGCTTTTTTTTTTTTTTTTTTTTTATTTTTTTTATTTTTATTTTAAATTCTTCTTATGCATGAGATTGAAAGATGTTGGATCATTTAATAATTTCTATATTCCATAGTTACCCATCATTATAACAGTGTGTGTGAACGAGGGAATCTCACATACACAAATATGTACAAAGGGTATTTTAAAAAAAAGAAAAAAATAATAATAATAATAATAATAATAATAAATTATTAATAAATAAATAAATATATCAAAGAAAATTTTTATTTTTCATTTTTCTTGGTGTGTATATTAGAAAAAATACTCAACCGTACACCTGAAAATTCTTTTAACTCTTTGAATCTATACGCCTGACCTTTCAGGCTATGCTGTTTTATTATTCGCTGTAATCCCATTATTTTGGACTTGGAGATTGTTAGATATTAATAATAAAGAGCTAATATAGCAGTTATTTACAACCTTTCTTTAAAGAAATACTAACATAGCTGCTTTAAACAAAGTTGTCTGCCCTGGAGTGAAGTTTGAATGCTCTTTTTGTGCTTTTTGATTTCATTTTATTTATTAAAAAAAAAATCTTTTCTACTCAAGTGTAGGGTATTTGAGGGTTCAAAGGATTAATTTTTCAAAATTGCTCTTAGAAGAAAAAATCTTTTTCAGCTTGTCCCTGATTCTCCAGCTGTGCCAAGCATGTCTTCCTTGGATGCTTTATGAAATGAGAGGTAGGTCACCAAACAGCTGCTGTTTTGTTGGGTGTTTCTTCCAGGATTTATTCAAAACAGCATGCAGCATCCTAATATAGGTCCCATTCAGTATTTTTCTCCATTAGAGTTCAAATGGTGCAGCCATACAGTAGTACTGACATGGCTACAGGTTGGAATAGTTACTATTTTATTTTATCAGAGAGATTAAATTACCATATAATTGATAACCTATTGATTGCAGTCCATGTCTTTCCTATACATATATTGACATCACCTTCAGTAAGTGGAATAAATTACTAGTGAAAGCAGTCTATCAGTTCACATTTTTACCTGAATGTTTGGGTACTCATACATGTGATAGAGAGCTACGAATATATAAATTTGTATTTTAGACTGATCTATTGTTTATCAAACAGGTTATTTCTTAAATACATTTCTAGATTATATTACATAAAGAAAAATTAAATTTACTAGCATATTAATTACTGCATCAAAATTAGTTCTTATATTTCTATGAAAAGTTTAATATAACCAACCAAAAGATGTATTTGTTTATTAACTTTTGCATAGCTATTTATATTAAATTTTCTGTTGAAAAAGATAATCTTTTATTTAAGAGGCAATGATAAAATTAGTTTTATAAAAAAAAATTTTTTTAAAGATATTTTTGTCCAAAGAGCTAAGAAGTAAGTATAGGGCTAGACGAAGGATTTTTATTCTCATTGCATGACAAGCATTTTTTAAATTTATTTTTTATTATTGTGTTGGTGACTTTCTTTTTAAGACTACATACATACATACATACATACATCATCATGTCGCGCTGCCAGCACGGATATCCCTGACCCTCTCTCGCCACTTCTCCCTATCATTCATCGCCTCCGGCAGGTCTTCAGGATTACATCCTGTGTCCTCACATAGTTGCTGTATGTAAGTTCGTGCTGGTCGTCCTGCTTTTGCACATCCATATGTGGGGGTCCACAGGAGTACATCGCTTATGAGCTCGTCCTTGCTTCTCCAGCAGTGTCCCGCGTGTCTGGTTCGTCTAACTTGTATAGTTTTCGTGATGGGGGGCAAGTGTCCATATAGTTGGTGTCTCGTGGGGTGTTGTCGCCAGGACTTGTTCAATACTGCTCTCAACATTCTTGTGTAACTTCCGTCTAGTTTCCTCTCCAGCCGCTTAGTGGTGCATCCATATAGCAGTATCGACACAACCGCTGCCTGGAAGAAACTGCGTTTCATTTTATCGGTTAGGTCCGACTTCCATATGATCGAGAGCCTGTCGATAGCTGTCCATGCCTTCGTCAGTCATGTGTCAATGTCTTTTTCGGTTGATGAGACGCTACTTCCTAGGTAGGTGAATTTGTCTACTAGTTTCAGAGAGGCTCTGTCTAGTGTGGCAATGTTGCCTGTTTGGTTGTAACACATATATTCAGTACAAACTTGGGTAACTGCAAGTCTCTCCCCTTCCTGATACAGCTTGGTATCAATTTCATCACAAGAATTACCAAAAAGAGATTGCAGACAACATAAAATTGCTTTAATTCAAATTCAAGTACTGGATTCTTTAAATTCTTACTATTTACTTGGTTGAATCTTGCAAACAGGCCTTGGGTTACTCACACTGTCTTCTGTTCTTAAATGGTCACCCATCTAAGTAATGAAAGACATTTTGCCAAAATTTATGGATTTTTGGTTATCAATTCTAAGATTAAAGAAAATAACTAATATTTTTGGAATATTTTTATTTTAAGAATGATAAAACTGCAACACAAAATGGTTTTAAACTTTTCTTATCAACTGGCTGCATACTAAAGCTAGAAAGCCTATTCTGCCCTACCATTTTTATTTGCAGCTGGAGATTAGTTATTTACCAAGCTTTGCTTCTAGCACAAGGCTGGAAGTATGGAGCACACAGAATCAAACTCACTACCAATGGTCTGTTAATTCCACTTTTTAACCATTACACGGCTTGGGATTACCAAACATTATCGTACTATTTTCATTATTGATTTGAAAAGAGTTTGTTGGATCTGGTGATTAATGAATGTAGTTATTTACTAAATTGTTTCAGACAGGGCCTTTAGGACACCCAGTGGGGATCAAATTCATTACAATTAATCTTCACTTTATAGCAAATACTATAAAGTGATCAGTAGTTATAAGATTACAGACATCCTTTTTATTTTTAGGAAGACACCTTTATCAAACCCTGAAGGCAAAATCCACAACTTTAAAAGATGTATGTGTTTGAGTAAACTATCTGGAAGTTTATTTGTTTTTTTTTGGGGGGGGGTATTAGTAATAACAGAAAACAATTGGAAGACTGTTCCTATAATTTGCCAAAATAATCAACTCATCAGAAAGTTTATTGCTAAACTCATTCACTTTGTTCTTCTTACTTCAAGTGTTTTTCTTTCAATGATTGTGTCCAACATCCATCATTATGTTGAATGTTATTAGATGAGACATAAATTAACTGAAATTAAAATTACAGAAATTAAATTAAAAAAAAAACTTTCTTAGACTAATCTACAGTTATCGGTTGAAATATATCTTGATCATCTTTATTATCAGATGAAACATTAATTTTTCACTTTTTCTTTCATTTTATTTCCACTTTTATCAAATATATTCAGACCATCATTCTACAGCCATCAATAGTTATAAACATTTTAATTTAATAATTAGATCACTCTGTTAGTAAGGCTAAAAATATGCTGACTGTATCTTCTGCAGAGGAGTAAGACCCCTACTCCCCCCCCCCCAAAAAAAGGGGGTGTCTTGGGTTTGACACTAAATTGTATCTGATGGTTAAGGCTCCAGTCCTGGAACACCTCTTCACTCGTAGGTTCACTCTGACCCGGAGTGACAATACTTATTTGGGTCCCATATATGGGTCAAATAGATGTATTTGCAAATTATTCATATTAGATTGGAATACTTGATATTAAATGAGTGCCCATACAATGTACACAATACACCAACTTTTAGGCATAAAACAATCCCAGATGGTTTGATATCATGAGCTCATTGGGTTCCACATGTAACTAATGATCCATGATGATATTGATGCTTCTATTTAAGAAAGATTTTGATTAATATTTCATCCGTAACTATGTTATATCCAAAACCTTAATCATGAAAAATGATATTCCTCATAAATACAGACATCATAAGATTATAATTCAGTTGCAAATTGAACAGGAGATTGTTTATGTATATTGCTTTCATAAAATTTCTGTATGATTTACCATTATTGCTGACTTCTGGTTGCATACATACAAACATAAATGAGAATTTGAGCTGGTTTGAAGTTAGAATTTTGCCTAACAAAGGCTATAGAACCCTGTCTGCCCATGGTTCACTGATTCCATTTCCTCAGACAACTGTTATGCTAAAAGAACCCTTTCCCCCCCCCCTGCCTGATGGGTAGATGAGATTGGACCCAGGCAAATAAGAGCTTCCCCACCACCTCTCCAAAGTAAGAAATATCTATATTCTCTAATGGGTCAATGAGATTGGACCCAGGCAAATAAGAGCCTCCCACCCCCACCTCCACCTCTCCAAAGTAAGAAATATCAACATTCTCGAATAGGCCAATGAGATTGGACCCAGGCAAATAATTCTAGTTTCTTGAAAATAATAAACTACTCAGATCTGGTGATGTTTTCTAAGAATGCACAGCAGATAATATTTTGGGAACTCCCTATTTCTTGAGAGGATCCCTTTCATATTAGCATTTAAAAAAAAAAAAAACTCAGTAAATACTAGCCTATAGTGGAACAGTGCCAAAATAGAAGATGACAGACTCATTGAAAGCTGATGGAAGTTACAATGTCAAGGGATTTGTCAAGCAATCTCTGTGCAAAGCATCAATAAGCATTCTCACATTGTTGGCACAATTAAAAGGAAGACAAAACCTATAGTAGAACTTGCAGGAAAAAAGTGGCAACAACATTTGAATGGTTATGGATCAAATGGTTCTGTAATTACAAAAAATAAGTCTGAAAGTATCATATATGAGATATGTACAGTGTTTTTTTTTTTTTAAAGTTTAGCTGCTGGAATGGGAGTTGGTGTAAGATCAATGCCAACTGGGTCATTTGGGCGAGGGGGTCTGATGTTGCAAGACCCGAAACCCCCTGTGGACCCAAAGGAAACATCACTGATGATCCATCCCAATGCATCAATAAGAATGTATAATATAAGTACACAGTGGGGGGGTTTTAAGGAAAAAGTGACTAATGAGGAAAAAAACGCTTAAATTTTGTGCAAAAGTTTATTTTATTGACAAAATCTTTGTGAAATTGGAATTAGTCAAAAAAAAGATTTAAAAAAATTTTCATATGTATATATTTACCTAACTCCTGAACATGTGTGTGTGTGTGTGTGTGTGTGTGTGTGTGTGTGTGTGTGCAGGATGTAATGAAAGGTCAATTTTAAGCAAAGTTTAACAGGTTTGAATTCAGAGTTTTCCTTCTCTTGGACTGGTTGCCAGTCTGATTTACTATTTACCTATTGCTAGTGGAAGAATAGTTGGATTTATATGATTTTAAGTTATTAATTTCACGCATGCACTTTATTTGTTTCAGGTTTTGTCTTTTGTGCATCAAATTAGAGTCAGTTGGGCACCATAACACAATTCTCTCCTCCATAAATTGGGACATGGTATGCTGTACTGCATGGCATTCATACCAGAAGTTCTAATATGAAGATTTTACAGTGTTAGGACATCAATCTGAAGGCAGTGAAGAGTATTTGAAAAAAGTTCAATGAGTCCAATGGTGATTATGAATGTACAGCAGGTCAGAAGCTTCACTCTAATTGTTCTAATCAGAAAAGAATTCCTAAATTTGTTGGTGAGATCCAGGCTATGATTGACAATGACCCCAGCAAGTTATTCAAGTCTGTAGCTAGAGACATGAGAGTGTCTGAGTTTATCAGGCTGGTAATGCATGAAGACATTTGCTATTATGAGAAATAACAAATGTCTTCATGTACTACTTATCTGATGAAAAAAGGATAATTTTTATTAAAGGCCATGAAAGATAAGAAGAAAGACTATAATGCAAAGCTTTTCAATAAACTTGAGCATTCCCTCCAACTAAACATGCTTTAGTTTTTCCTCAGATGAGATAATGAACTTACAAAACAATGGTTGCCTTGTATGAGATATGTACACTGTTTTTTTTTTTAAGTTTAGCTGCTGGAATGGGAGTTGGTGTAAGATCAATGCCAACTGGGTCATTTGGGAGAGGGGGTCTGATGTTGCAAGACCCAAAACCCTCTATGGACCCAAAGGAAACATCACTGATGATCCATCCTGATGTATCAATAAGGGTGTAGTACACAGTGGGGGGTTTTTTAAAGAAAAAATGACTAATGAGGAAAAAAACGCTTAAAATTTGTGCAAAAGTTTATTTTATTGACAAAATCTTTGTGAAATTGGAATTAGTCAAAAGAAAGATTTTTAAAAATTTTCATATGTATATATTTACCTAACTCCTGAACATGTACCAATGTTGATGAAAACCAATCATGCAGTCCACATCACTGTGTTTGGGATGGTCACTTGAGATGGTGACATTATACTTCCATTAATCTTCCCACATAGCCTCAGACACAATACAAAAACCTACATTAAGAGCCTGAAGAAGATAGTGCTTCCCTGTGTCAAGAGGATTACCGCTGAAAGACCCTATATCTGGCAACAGAACTCTGTGTCATGCTACACAAACAGAGAAATGAATGTTAGCTGGGAGAATATTCCTGTAAGCTTATCCTCCCTAACATCTGGCCACCCAACTCCCCAAATTGCAATCCCCTTGATTGTTACGTGTGGGGGGCAGTTGAGTAAAAGACCAGCAAAACTAAGATGAACAGAAGGCAAGAATAATGACATCTTTTACCAATTTAAACAAGGAAAATATAAGAAAGGTTTGCAAGAGAATCTGAATTTGTCTTCTGGCCATGGTTAAAGCAAATGGAAATTTCTTTGAATAAATTTAATCTATACTTTTTTTAAAACATTTGCATGTAATTCTTAGTAAATATATCTGGTAAAGTGAGATGTCAGGGTTATTTAATTTTGCATAATCTAGAAGACAATTTAACACTATGTGCATTTACATGTATGTAAATATTTATAGAGATGCATATATATATATATATATATATATATATATATATATATATATATATGTGTGTGTGTGTGTTTGTGTATATGTAGAAGCATGTGTGTATGTGTTTACATATATGTACATTTTTTTTTTTTCCATCATATAACGTGTGAAAGCACATGCGATACCATGTCCTCATTAGCCGCCATCCAAGGGTGATAACACAGTTTCGGTAGCTCAAGGCAGAAGTATGTGTGTATGTGCTTACATATATGTACATATATATGCATTTGTATTTAGATCTGTGTATATGTATATATATATGTATTTATATATATATGAGGTGTGTATGTATGGGTGTGCATATATGAATATATCTGAGTGTATATATATATATATATATATATATATATATATATATATATGTGTGTGTGTGTGTGTGTGTGTGTGTGTGTGTGTGTGTGTGTATATATATATATATATGCTCCTATATGTATATATATGTGTATGGTATAAGTGTTATATATATATGTATACACGTGTATGTGTATATATATATATATATATATATATATTACATATCAGTAAATATATATAGATAGATATATTTATATGATCTTTATTATATAGATATTATAAATATATACAAATATTATCTATTACATTTATATTTTATGCATATTATCTATCTATCTATATATATTCATATTTTCAATATGTAACGTTGCAATGAAATATGAATAAGGACTCTCCAATGAATTTAAAAAAAAAGTAACTGTGGACTTATATTAAGTTAAAACTTAAAACATGCACAAGGGGAGGGGAAAAGGAAGAAAAGAAGAAAAAACCTTTTTTTATAACATAGACACGATGGGAAGCAGTATGGTGGACATAAAGGCGGACGAACCTAATAACGGGTCAACAGCACACTTAACCAGATGCTGATTGGACAAATCCCACGGGAATACAACCAGGATCAAATAGTACAATCAAAGAACAACAGCTGCTCAGCAGGGTGGCTTCTATACATGAGAATAAAAACACAGCCATTGAAAGATTACCATGACTTATACTCAAACCACTTGTCCAAACTGCATCACCTCTTGCATGGGTAAAAAATGGGTGTGTCCTGCTGAGGCTGGAGCTCTGGCCCCAGTGTTTAAAAAATCAGCTACAGAACTCAAACTAAAACAAAAATTACAAAAATGTAAAAGCACTATACAAATAGTGGCATTCAACATTAGAATAGAATAGGTCAACTACCAAAGCTGATGATAGCTTCTGCGATAGATTATAACATAAACATAATTTGCATAGAAGAACACAGATATCTTCATAGCAAAGATATAAAATATCATGATACCAGTAATCAATGGACGTTTCAATGGAAAAACTGATAAGTGGGGTTGGTTTGCTTATCAGACCACTGGTCCTAAAATTGCTAAATAGCACCGAGAAAATACAACCAGGGATAATGGTAGCTATGTTTAATAGCAACCCAAGCACAACAATCATCTCATGTTACTACCCTACCAATGTTAGTAAAGAAACAGACCTCATCGCCTTCTGTAACAAGCTATCCTCTCTTGCTTGTTGCATCCCGAAACACAACGTTCTCATCATCGGTAGAGACATGAATGCCCAAATAGGTAAAAATGTAAGCCACAAATTCAGCCTATACAACTCGTCAAACAGAAGTGGGGAACATCTAACAGATTTCACACTAGAAAATAGATTATCATGCCTTAATACTAAATTTCAGAAAAGAAAGGGAAAAATATGGACCTACACCTACACAAATAACGCTAAAGCACAGATAGACTACAGCCTCATAAAAAAGAAATGGAATAATAGCACATTGAACTGCGAGGCATATTCCCCTTTTGAGGGTGTGTCCTCCGATCATCAAATTGTTATGGCAAAGATACAACTGAGCCTATGAAGGAATGCAGCCTGAACAACCACAACTGTACACTATGACTGGTCCCTGTTTAATTACAGGGATATTAGAAATAAATATACATTAACACTAAGAAACAAAACAAATATGATGCACTACAGGAGATATCAGATACACCTACTCTGAACGATGAATATGAGAACTTCATTAATTCCCAATTGAGGCAGCAGAATGCATACCAACTAAACAAAGAGCTAAGCCTAGAGTCCCATGGGAGACATTAGCAGTAAGAAAAAAACGTGCAGACATAAAAATTGCTTCCCTATGCAATAGAAGTAACCTAGCCAATATCAATGCTCAGAAACTTAAGAAGGCACAAAATGAACTAACATGTACCTAAAAGAACAAACAGAATACATACAAAATCAGATTAGAGACTCAGTTGAAGATAGATAATCTAGGATACCATGGCTGACAGTAAATGAAGTGAGTAGAAGAAAGAGCACTGTGAGAGCAAAACTGAAACCTGCCAGCCAAGAAGAATGAATATACCTGTGGAAACAACATTTCAAGCACTTACTCGGGAAACTTCCAAAGGTTACAGACAAACCAATGACAAAAATTATTAGCAATCAAGTAGACATCAAACTAGGACAGTTTATACATGAAAAACTTGACTCAGTACTAAGAAAAATCAAAAATAGAAAAGCAGCAGGGCTTGATGAAATATTTGCTGAAATATGAAAGACAAGAGAATTTGACGACATACTACTCTGACACTGTAACACCATATATAACCAAAGCACAATACACAAATGGACAAAAGGATGCATCCTCCCTTTTCCCCAAAAGGGTGACCTTGGAATAGCCAAGACTATTTTGATATTTTAGCAGGTGTGCTGCAAGGAGATACTTTAGCCTTATACCTATTTATCATCTGCCTAGACTATGTGCTTGTAACATCTAGAGATTTAATGAAAGAAAATGGTTTTAAGCTGGCAAAGGAACAAAGCAGAAGATACCCTGCACAAACTATTATGAATGTGGACTAAGCTGATAACATAGCACATCTAGTAAATTCACCCACCCAAGCTGAATCCCTGCTACATAACCTGGAACGAGCAGCAGGTAACGTAGGCCTCCATGTCAATGTAGACAAGACAAAATACATGTGCTTTAATCAAAGAGGTGACATCTCCACACTAAAAGATGGTCTTGTGAAACTAGTGGACAAGTTCACCTACCTGTGAAGCAGTGTCTTATCAACTGAGAACACACAATAAAAAAGGCATGGATAGCCATCAATAGGCTATCTGTCATATGGAAGTCAGATCTGACCAATAAAATAAAACAGTTTTTTTCCAAGCAGCGATGGTGTTGATACTGCTATACAGATGCACCACATGGACGCTCACTAAACGTATGGAGAAAAAAACTTGACGGCAATTACACAAGCTATGCTGCAAGTTATATTGAACAAGTCCTAGAGGCAACACCCTACAAAGCAGCAGCTGTACGGCCACCTACCACCCATCACAAAAACTATCCAAATTAGACAAACCAGACATGCAGGACACTGCTAGAGAAGTAAGGACAAACTCATAAGCAATGTACTTCCGTGGACTTCTTCATATGGACAAGCAAAGGTTGGATAACCAGCTAGAACCTATATACAGCAGCTCTGTGCTGATACAAGATGTAGCCTGGAAGACTACCCAGGAGTGATGGACGATAGAGATGGGTGATGAGAGAGGGTCAGGGAGATCCATGCTGGCAGTGCAACATGATGATGATGATGATATATATCTTTATTATGCAAAAATATGTATATAATCTCGACAAATATATACATATATATATATACATAAATTCATCTCTTAGATTACTTTGTTTTTCAATTTTCTCCATATATATATATATATATATATATATATATATATATATATATTACATGTATATTATGTATATATGCATATATATGTATATTTTATATATTGTTTGCCCAGTCAGCTGGGGCTGTAGTATGCAGCTCTGCAGAGGAGTAAGACCCCCCCCCACCGCCCAACGACTGTCCTAGATATGACACCAAACAATCTGATGGCGAGGTTCCAGTAATGCTGGAGCTTTGGGGAATGCAGAGCACCCCTTCATTGCCATTGCTCCCTGGTCCACTCTGGCCCGGAGTGTTAGCACCTGATAGGGCCCTATCTATGGATCAAATAGAACTAAACTGCATACTTATGCTAAACGGAATTAGAACTGAACTGAATAGCTTGAAAAAGAAATGTTTTGGACAATTAAACTGTGTACTTACATTTAAACTGCATATCTATGCTAAACTCAATTGTTTGAAATAGAACTGTTTTTGAAATTGAAACTGTACTTATGCTAAACTGAATTGTTTAATATAAAACTGTTTTGGCATTTAATTGTATTTAAACAAAATCTATACTTATACTAAACTGAATTGTTTGAATTAGAAATGTTTGACTACACTGAATAGTTTGAAATAGAAATATTTTTGACAATTAAATTGTGTACTTTAGCTAAACTGAATTGTTTGAAATAGAACTGATTATTTGTATAAAAATGGATTTGGTATTAAATAACCTACAAAAGGTTGATATGCCATAAAATCAAACCAACTTCAATTTTATATATTGTGTATAGATGCATATATATATATATACATAGAGAATACTTAGTCCAGTTAAACCGGAGTTAGGAGTAATTCCATCAGGACAAGAAATTATTCGTGAATGAGTATTTAAATCTTCCTGGTAAAGAGCTCAATGTAATATAAGCAACATGCCACAAAATTATAGCCACCTACCTCCTATTTCCAAAGGCATTCAAATATGATGAACAAGATGTGGAACATTGTTGGAGAAGCAAAGATAAACTCATAAGTAATGCTCTCCTATGAACTCCTTCACACAGACGTACCAGTGTTGGCCAACCAAAAAGAACTTACCTACAGACACAGGATGTAGTCTGGAAGAACTGCCATGAATGATGGTTTAAGGACAAATGGCAAGAGAGAGTCAGAGGAATCCATGCTAGCAGCACAACTTGATGATGATGATGATGATATTTTCTCTATATGTATTTTTATGTTTATTGTGTCTAGCCACACTGAAAAGTTCTGATAGAACGAAACAGTCTATCTGTGGATGACTATATATATATATATATATATATATTTGATGTTCATTATGGATATATACATATATATGAGTAAAAAAAAAGTAAAGTTGGCGACCATAGTTGAGGGTAACCTGAAGGCTCCCTTTTTGATAGCTACTACACCAAGGTGCAGGGGAGGGCGCTACTCCTTTCCCTGGATTGCTCCACTCTACCCTTGATCCATACCTTATAATGCTGAGTGTTAAGCAAGAAGGCATCAAGTACCATTTTTTAAGTCTTTGGTATGACTCGACTTGGGATTGAACCCAGGTCTCCCGGGTCACTGGCGAACACTCTAACCGCTAGGCCAATGTCCGGTATACATATATATATTTGATGTTTATTATGGATAAATGCATATATATATATATATTTATATGTATATGTACTATAAACATTGATATTATGTATATATATTATATAAATATATATATTATACATATATATTTTGCATGAGCAGTAAGATATCAGTCTAGTGTAAAATTACGTGGGTTTTGATCCCAGCTTGAAGTGTCCAGTATCTCTAGCCACACTGAAGAGTTGTGATACAATGAATGTGGATGAAAATACACTATATATATATATATATATATATATATATATATATATATATATATATATATATATATATATATATATATATATATATACACTATTATTTCTCCCATTCCTTTTTCCAAGAAATAGACCATTGCCTAAGCAGTGGTGGTCAGTTCAAAAGTGATTTGATGTTGAAAGACCCATAATCTTCAATAAACACTATTACAG
Organism: Sepioteuthis lessoniana; assembly: GCA_963585895.1. Lineage (NCBI taxonomy): Eukaryota > Metazoa > Mollusca > Cephalopoda > Myopsida > Loliginidae > Sepioteuthis > Sepioteuthis lessoniana. The sequence continues at coordinate 154,104 of CAUZXS010006300.1, forward strand.
AACATCAATAAACAAATCCTACAACTTGACAGTCATCATTGTTGGTTCAAAGCTTATTTGGAAAATGGAAAGGGTTGGATATTTCATTTTATATATATATGTTGGAATAAATGATAAAGACACATATTGTCTACATAATTTTAAGAGGATCCTTTCCAACTTCCTGACAAGTGTTTTAATTTTGGGTTAGAGTTGGTAGAAAAATTCACCAAAATTTTCCTGAGTGCTTTCTTACTCTTCAAGGGGTTCAGAAATGTAGAGAAACACTTTTCAGAAAGTTGGAAAGGATCCTAATAAAAATATATAGACAATATATGTCTTTATCATTTCATCAAACCTGTTTAAACAAAGGACAGCTGCCTATATATATACAGTAGTTCTTGGCTAATCTGAAGTCGCCCTTTTAGGGAAAGGGAGGATGCATCCCTTCATCCATCTATCTATCGGGTTTTGATTATATACGGCATTACAGTGTTGGAGCAATATGTTATTGAATTGTCTGGTCTTCCATACTTCTGGGGGAATTTCATTGAGCCCTGCTGCTTTTCTATTTTTAATTTTTCTAAGTACTGAATGGAGTTCTTCTTGAGTAAATGGTCCTAGTTTGATGTCTAATTGCTTACTTATAATTTTCATGATTGGTTCATGTGTAACTTTTGGAGGGTTTCTGAGTAAATTCTTGAAATCTTTGGCAGTGCTCTTCCTTAAACATACTGAGAATTTTAGTTATAAGATAGGTTCAGTAATTTTTCATGTTACAAAAGTTCCCGTTTTCTTTCTTTCCTATTCAAATTCTTAAAACACTAATTAAGAAACAAAAATAAGTGAATTTCTGTTGAACATTTTCAAAATACAGAAATTTAGAGTTATCTCCCCTAGAACTATTTAATATATATATATATATATATATATATATATATATATATATATATATATATATATATATATATATATATATATATATATATATATATATATATATATATATATATATATAGCATGTAAAGAGTCATCTGACGAGATGGAGAGTATAGCAATAATATTCTCCGCCGAAATAAACTTATTATGACGACTTAACCGAGTTTGAGTCTCCATTAAATTGTACTATATATATATGAAAGAGAGAGAGCATGGAATTCTATATCAGTGGTGCAGAGCTATTTATTTGACTTTATTTGGAAATCTCAAATGATGTAATGGTTAACTTGCTAAACTCACAAGCCATTATTATTGAATTTGATTTTTTACTTAGTGCTTTATAGTTATGGTTTCGTGCCACAGCTAAGCTTAGTAAATAATTTAAATCAATTTCTAAATATATGCAATTTTAAAAAAAATTTACTTTAAGATATGCATTTATTTTAAAATAAATGCAAATATGTTTAAAATTCACTTTAAAATTCATGCAAATTTTATTTAAAATCTATCATAAATTTGGGGATGTATTAAAAATATTACTTTATAATTCATGTAAATTTACTTAAAATATACAAAAATTTTTATCATTAAGGGTTTTCGGACTATTGTCTTCATCTTTATTGCTATTTCCACAACGTTTCGGCTGATATGTCCTCCAGCCTTCTTCAGGTTTTTGTTGAACTTAGGAACTTTCACGAAACTTTGAACTACGTCCTTTATTGAAATCACGTTCTGATTCCATTAGCCATGTTAAGAATTCCTGTATTGTTACTTGCTTGTAGTGAGGATTGAACCTGCAACCTCCAGATGATTGTCCCCTTAGAAGCTTAGGGAACCAATGCCTATAACCGTTACACCATGTGTCCTGCTGGACAATTCAGAGTGAATTTTGGGGACTTATAAACTTGATGTTCTTACTTCACTAGAATTACTACTATTATGCATGATTTTTTTTTACATGTGCTCATATTCAGACTTTTTTTTTTTTCCTCATCTAGCTTTCTTAATTATCGGTTCCCATATTGTATTCAACTCTATAATTGGTCTACTCAGCAGGTCATTGTAGCCCAACATATGTGCTGATTTCTTAAGGCGTCTAATCCTCCAATGTTCAGCCCTATCAATTATTTCAACTTTATCCCATAAGGGCAGATGATTTCCCTTTTCCTTCCATATATGGTCTGCCATACCCGACTTTTCAATCTCGCCTTGTATTACTGCCTTCCAATGTTCTTCTAGCCTTACTTTTAGTGGGCAGCCTGTCTACAAAAATACAAAAATTTGGCGTCACTTGTGTGCAATATGTACTGATGGCTCAGTTGTAGAGTTTTGGCACTGCAATCTGTGGTTGCTGGTTCGATCTCCAGGGGTGGAGATTACGGTATACACTGCTGATGAGACCTAATAAGGTCGAAACAGCTGTTCAGTGTTCCCTTATGTCGTGCATAGGTGTTCGGCGGATTTTCTGGTCATGGTAATTCAATTCACAATATTAATTCCTCTACTTAAAAAATAAAAATATGTACATAAAAAAATTTATTTAAAATCTAAAAATATCTTTATTAATTTAAAACTTATAGTAAAGTAAATATGAATTTAAATATTTAAAATATATATCAATTTACTTAAAATCTATATTAAAATATATATCAGTTTATTTAAAACTTATTTTATAATATATTTATTACATGAAAAGAAATTAGAATTAATATATCTAAAATAGGTTTTATATTTTTTACATTAAATAAAACAAATTTGACAAACGAATTATGCAAAATAGGAAAAGACAAAATTATTTGTATAGTAGAAAATATCATTTTAAATTGATTGATTCATGTAAGTATACATAATTCATATAATTATTTTATTGGTAAAGCCTTCTAGACTATTTATTCAATAGAATGTTTGTGATAATTCCATCAAAGAATATCACATGGTGCATAGAGTATCACTATTGTTATTATTACATTAACAACACAAAAGAGAAGAAAAAGAAGCTTAGCGTTGACTTGAGACAGAGAATTATTAACTTCCACAAGTTGAGAAATAGAGCACTATTTCAAATGAGTTAGCTATCCCTAGATCTACTGAACACTGACAGAGAATTTACCTGGGTGTGGAAGAAAACCCAAATTGTCACCAAGAACTGCATGAAAACTGTGTCATAAGGTTAAAAGATATCACCAAAAGTTTGGATATGATGGGTATCAACATAAATACTCACACAATACAACATTGTTCAAATAGAAATAGGTTGTATGAAAAGCAAACATGACAAACTCCTTTTCACAAACCACATCACATTGTTGCTTAGTTTAATTTTGCCTAAACGTTCTTGGACTAATAAAATTGCTTTTGAAAACAAGCAATATGGAGTGATGAAACAAAAAAAGAACTTTTTCAAGATAATGATGTACAGAAGATTCGGTGCAAAAAAAAAAACTGAAGCTTTCCACCCAAAGAACATAGCACCAGCATTAAAAGATGGAAGCAACTTGATGATGATTTGGGATTGTTTTATTTCAAAGGGGACAGGACGATTAATTGCAATAAAAGAAATAATGAAATCTGAAGACTATATCAAAATCCTGGGGATAGATTCATAACTATCAGTGCAAAATCTTGATTTAGGTCAGCAATTTACTTTCCACTAACATAATGAACCCAAACATATATTTAAATTGATGACATCATGACTTCAGAAAAAGAAAATTATAGTTCTGCCAATGAGTCTTGACTTGAATCCTATTGAAAATCTATGGCAAGAATTGAAAGTTCAGATAAATCATCAGTCACCAAAAAACCTTCTAGAATTAGAACACATATCCATTAAAGAACTGAAGAAAATCCCAGAAAAGATTTGTTCAAATCTCATCAAAAACTCTAGAAAATGACTGCAGCAAGTTAAAAAGATGAGAGGGCATGTTATTGGCTATTAATATTGTGAAAATTGTCCAAGTTTTTCAATTTTTCATTCTGTACAAATAATTTTATCTTTTGCTATTTTTTTAAATGTTCATATTTTGTAAATTTAACCTATCCTTTTCAAAATTGAGTTTTATATTCCTTTTTTTGTACTTAATAATTTATAAAAAGTCTGGCGTCATACAAGTATTAAATTATAAGAAATGGTTCCAAATACTCAATATTCATAGGTGCACTTATAATTTTGTCATTAACTATATATATATATATATTTGTTTATATATAAAATTTTATATATATGTGTATATATATATATATATATATATATATATATATATATATATATATATATTTTTTTTTTTTTGATTAAATATTATTGACATCCATATTTTTATTTTGATTCTTTCAAATCATCATATGGATGTTATGATATCCGTCTGGAATTGGCAAATAAATTGTCCACATTGAATTGGTTTCCAAGTCCTTTAAGACCCCTCTTGAGCCATCATCAGGTGACGTGTATATTGCAGAAGTATAATACAGGATTTTATTTATACTAGTGTAACTTTTTCTTTTGAAATTTAGTTCTATATATGGCAATAGTAACTAAAGACATTTGAGTACCTTAACACTGATTTCAAAATTAATTTTACTGAGGTTGGGACTTTTATTTCTAATGTGTAGAGTTTCAAGAATCTTTAATTGCTATTTTGTTGTTTCAATATTGTTCTTATTGGTAATTTTCCAAAATTCAGTTGTAGGACTGAAATGTTTTTTAGATGTTGTTCTATTGAGCTAGTGTTGGAAAGATGCTTGGTAAGTTACCTCAACAAAATAGTTGATGATAAAGAAATGTATATATTTTTGTTTTCAGAGATACAATCTCCCAAAGGACAATTAAAATTATATATAACATTAATTCTTTGCAAAACTCCAACCAGGGAAAGGAATTATTGTTAAAAACCAAGTTAAAGGTTTTAAATTTATTTTAGTATACAATGTTTTATTTTTTATAAGAGTCAGTGGGGAGTATGTTTCTTCAATTCAACATTTTAAAAATATTTTCATCTAATTTATAATTGTAGTGTATCTGAGTGTAGTAAAAAAAAAAAAACTTTGATGAATGTGTGTTTATTGGGTAGTGTATTGCAGTGTGAATTTTGTTGGGTAAAATTTTTAATTGCACATTTAATTTGTTCATCAACAATTTAATTAGGGAATCCATTATTAATGATAGTTTGTTCTATGTTTTTTAATTCTTTATAAAATTTAACCGGGCCATTGGCCTAATGAGTAAAGTGTTTGCCAATGGTCCAGGAGACCAGGGTTCAATCCCAGGTTGAGTCATACCAAAGACTCAAAAAATGGTACTTGAAGCCTCCTTGCTTAACACTCAGCATTATAAGATAAGGATCAAGGGTAAAGTGGAGCAATTCAAGGAATGGAGTAGTGCCCTCCCCTACACCTCAATGTAGTAGCTATTGAAAAGGGAGCCTTCAGGTCACCCTTGACTAAGGTTGACAATTTTACTTACTTTATTTTGGAAGAGATTAATTTTGCATAGGGTATTAGTTTATTAATGATTGTAATTTTATATCAGAAGGAGCATACACTTTTAAATTTGAAGGTACGGGAATTGTTATTAATATATATATATGTTAATATTTGTTTATATACATATATGCATATATATGTACGTATATATATACTCTATAGTCATCCACAGACAGATCTGTTTCATTCTATCAGATCTCATCAGTGTGGCTAGACATTAGCTTCCCGTAGCTGGGATCAAAACCCGGTCGACTCAAACCTCAAGCCAAGCTTCTAACCATTCAGCTACGAGGAGCCATTAGCTATATATATATATATATATATATATGTGCATATATATGTCCAGTAGACCTGGGTTCAATCCCAGATCGCGTCACACCAAAGACTTTAAAAATGGTACTTGATACCTCCTTGCTTAACACTCAACAATATAAGGTATGTATCAAGGGTAAAGTGAAGCAATCCAGGAAAAGGAGTAGCACCTTCCCATACACCTCTGTGTAGTAGCTATTGAAAAGGGAGCCTTCTGGTCGCCCTCTTCTATGGTCGGTAACTTTACTTTTACTTATATATATATATATATATATATATATATATATATATATATATATATATATATATGCAGATATGTGTGTGTATATATATATATGTAATATATGTATATATGCATCTATCTATATATATATATATATATATATATGCTCCCTGCCACTTTGACGAAAGAATTAACACTTGCCACTCATGTAAAGTAAAGCTCTTCTAACAAATTGAGCACTTCAGTGTCCAATAGTGTAAAATGTAAACAAAAGGATGTTAGTAAATATACGTTAAATTCCCTAGCTTACATTTAGCCTGCAGTTGGCCATGGAGTTATGTTATCAAGCTGATGTAAAGTTAGTCAGGTTTCAATCCTAGATTGAAGCATCTTATGTGTCTAGCCACATTGAAGATTTCTAAAACAGCAAAACAGTCTGTCAGTGGATGACAATATATATGCTCCCCCAAACCAGAGGTTGAATACTTTGATGAAGGAATTAAATTGCTAGTTGTGTAATGGAAAGCTTTTCAAACAAATTGAGCACTTCAGTCTCTGATAGCATAAAATATAAACAAAAGGAGTTTAAAAATATTTATATGTTAAATTCCCTAGCTTGAATTTGGACTGCTGTGGGCTGTGGGGTTGTGATATTAGGCCAACGTAAAGTTACTCAGTTTTCTATCCCAGCTTGAAGCATATTACGTGTCTAACCACACTGATGTCATCCACAGACAAAGTATTTTGTTATATCACAACTCATCAAAAGCCAGAGACAACCCAAAAATCTTAAAAGAATACTCACCTCTTCTACATTCGGAGAAAACACTGCATAAGGGGTTACCAAATGCAATAATAAACGATGTAAAATATGTGATATAATTATAGAAGGGAAATCCAATACCTTCAAAAACCTGGAAACAAAATGCAAAATAAATAAAGACTTAAGCTGCAACACAAAAAAACATAGTCTACATAATTGAATGTAGAAAGTGCAAAGAAATATACAAATAAAGGAAACGAAATTTATAGATAAATTTCAACCAAAGTTGAATAAAACATGAATCACACACACACACAAATGGAAACAAACTTATGGCTGTAACTGTTTCTTAAGGGGAGGCCTTAGGCAAGAAGTATTTGCTCCATCTTCCCTCTGTGTATGGAGTCAAATGCCTTGGAGAAGTTGACGAATAATATTGTAGCCTCTAGGTTTTTTGCACGTACATCTAGAATTCAACGGATAGTCAAGATTTGTGATGTCGTGGATCTATTTTTCCAAAAACCATTTTGGTTCTTTCTAAGTATCTTCTCAACTTTGGGTTCTATGTGTTTGCATATACATATGAGTGTGTATATATATATATATATATATATATATATATATTATATATGTGTGTATGTATATATACATATATATATATATGTGTATGTATATAGACATATATGGATCTATATATACATATGTGTCTATATATACATATATATACATGCATATATAGGTATCATACAATGAAGTTTATACAGCAGCATTGCTTCTAACAAAGCCTTCATCAGATGATGACTCAGGCATGGTTTCGGGGCCAAAGCATCATGACCCCTAACCCAGAGTGCCCCAGCTGTAACTCACAATACCACCAGACTTTGTTGGATTGATGTCACTCTGTGGGAATGCCATATCCACGCTGATGCAGTTAGAGCCTTATCTTTGATCTTTGTTATATATTTTCTCCTGTCAGATGGAGAAGTTCAAGATTAGTCAAGAATACGGAGACTGAGTTGGTAATGAAACCTTGGCATCTGACCTTGATAGGAAATACGTTGGCTATCCAGCCATTTCTGACTCATTGTTTTGCAGATCCTCATATTTTTCCAATTTATGCCAATCTGCTCAGTCAAAATTTTCTTCAAAAGGCACCATTAATTCGATAACAAAATCTTTTTTAACAGACCAAATGACAATATCTGGATGCTGGGTTGTTAACGCTACTTCTGTAAAGCATGTTTGATTAAATAACAAGAAAACATTTTGTATAAATAATTTTATTAATATCCTTTCAAGTTTCTGGACAAGTGTTTGGGTTTTAGGTTGGAATTGATAGATGAGTTTACCAGATTTGTCCTAAGCACTTTGGGGCCTTTCATAGGCCATCACCAGGGGTTGTTTGTATGTGTAAACCCCTGATGATGGCCTATGAAAAGTCTGAAAGTGTTTGGGACAATTTTGGTAAATTCATCCACCAATTTCAACCCAAAACTAAGAAATTTGTCTGAAAACTTGAAAGGATCTTAATGAATTTATATAGACAAAATGTGTCTTCCTTATTCAATCAAACATGCTTAAATGAAAGACTGTTGCCCAACAACACACACACACACACACATATATATGTGTGTAGTTGGGCAGCAGTTAAGATAAAAGTTAAGATATAAAAATGATATAATAATCCTATTCATTTGTTCACATGAACGCTTGAGAAATCAAACAGTTTTATCCAAACATTTTTGTAAGTTGAAAAATAGGGGTTTAACTCCAAAAATTCAGTGGAGAATATTGAAAAGATCTACAACTCCCAACTGCTGTGATGGAAGATTTAATTTGTGTCTGCTGGAAGAAAAGATACAAATTATGTTAGACTTTGATCCTGGTAACCTATTAAATCAGAGATGTGATTTAATAGCTAGATGAAGGCATAAAAATAAATTTAGACTATTTTCAAAAATAAGTGAATAAATAAATAAAACAGAAAATGATTAACTATGATTTATTAAATTGGTAAATGAATTAGAATTTGAATTTATATTAGTGATTTTTACTCTATTATTGTAATTTGGGGGGATTTTACCATAAATAACATTAGTTTTAGATTTTTTTAGTTCATTTTAATGATAAAAATTGATGTACTAAAATTAGATATGTCTGAATAATTTATATATATATATACATATATAAATAAAAATGTTTGAATTTTTGACATTATTGTTGCTGTAAATTTTTCCTCTGTTGAATTGGAAGTATGCCATAATAAGTTGATATTTATTATTACTTGAAGTTTAAGGCTTACTTAAGTATATCAGAGAAAAAAGGCGTTTTTTTTTTGTTTTTTATGTCTGGCTGTGAATGTGAAAAAAATTATTTTAAATCGGTTTTCTTGTTTGATCTGAAGAAGTCCTGTTAATTTTTTAGAGCATTGATTTATATCAATGCTTTTTAACAGGATGGAAATAAAATTATTATCTTAATGTGACTGATAGTTGTTTTTTTAAGAGAAAAAAAAAAAAAAAAAAAAAATATATATATATATATATATGTGCATATGTATATAAGTGTGGGAGCCACAAGTGAACCATCCAGAAAAACTGCTCACCCTTGACAACAAAATCACAGAGAAACATGAGCGTTTGTCAATGTGAAAGAATTACTTTGCCACACTTCTCAAAGACCTGTTAACAGTAGCACGACATGTAATTGACAACATTGAACAAATGCCCTCCCAATAGAGTATGTGTAAATGCCTAATCCTGTAAGAAATGCATAAGGTTATCTGTATGCTCTGTTTGAAAATCTCCTGGTGTAAACAGACTGTATTGTTGAGGGGTGGCTTTTCGGGGCAACATATACCATTATAAGAGACGTTTGGGAAAAGTTTGAAGTCCCTGCAGACTGGAAGGATGCTCAACTAGTCACCATCTTCATGAAGGGAGACAGATGAAATTGCAGCAACCACCACAGATCTTGGTTCTCTCCATACTAGGGAATGTATCCTCTTGTATGCTGCTCAACAGACTATCGACCCTTGCAGATGATTTCCTACCAGAGGCACAATATTGGAACTAATGACACAATCTTATCCTTGCAACAAATACAGGAGAAATACATTGAACAGAATATTCCCCTCTACATGATATTTGTTGATCAGGTAAAAGCTTTTCACATTGTAAACAGGGATGCACTATGGAACATCCTACATAAACTAGAATGCTTTGCCTGCTTTGTCAAGCTTATATCTGCCTTGCATACAGGAATGAAGGCATCAATAAACTTAAAAGGAGAACTCTCAGAACTATTTGAGATTAGCAATAGAGTGAAACAGGACTGTGTTCTTAGCTCTACACTGTTCTCAATTTTTCTTTCTATGGTTTTGTCTGATGCCTTGACTGATTCCACCTATAGAGTATGAATACAGAGTGGAATGAGGGCAAGCCTATTCAATGCCAGTCAATTTAAGGCTGCAAGAAAGACCAGAAATGTTATGGTACACAAAGTCATGTTTGCTAACAACACTGTGTTTATGTCACAAAACCACCAAGCTGCACAGGAAATGATCACTCATTTCTTGAAAAGTAAAGGCATTTTAGCTGAAAAGCACCGTCAAGAAAACCAACATTATGTACCAACCCCCTCCAGGATCTTATGACGTTGGCCAAGACATACAGATAGAGGGCCAGGTACTAACCCAAGTAAACAAATTCAAATATCTCGGCTTCATAGTCATCACCAACAGCAAACTAGATGTAGAATTAGATACACAAATATCAAATGCTTCAAAGGCCTTTGGCAGACTGAGGAAGTGAGTCTGGCTCAACAAAGACCTCACCATTAAAACTAGATGTGCAATGTTATAGTTCTCTCAACCCTCCTCTATGTTGCAGAAACATGGGCAATATACAAAGCAGATGCCTTAAGATTCTACATCTATACAATGCGTCATTTGCATGAAAGACTAAATGTCAAGTGGTGGCAGCATACCCCAAATAAATTCATCCAGGAGAAATTTAAACTCTCAGGCATGTACGATATGATCACCCAAAGCAACCTAAGATGAGCTGGCCATTTGAACAGACTGCAATAACAGATCCTGTATTCTCAACTTTGGGAAGGATCACATAAAACGGGTTGACCAAAACTCAGGCATAAAGAAATTATCAAAAGAAACCTGAGGGTTGTAAACATTCCAAAACTTGTCCAAAAATTTACAAAAAAAAAACAGAGGTAAAAAATCAGTAGGATGTTCTCATTTGATATGAGGGATAATAGTTGTCATCATAGCTTACAAAAGGAATAATTCCTATGCAAAAATTGCAAATAATAAAACAAAATTAGAATGTCCAGTAGCATAACCTGTAAGTATAAATATTGCCTTACACACCACCTCCATGATATACATATACTTATCTGGAGGTAATAAATTGAAAACATGCATATGATATTATTGAAATTAATATAAATATAATTTGAAGATTATGACCATTTGATTTAACACCAAGCACTTATGTTTAATACAATACTTTTGACCGACATAATACATCAACATTTCCATAGTAGTGATATGGGAATAAGAACTTTTTGCTAATACTCCTAATGGATCAGTATGTATTTATCCAATTGCTCTGTTATGAGCAGAATTTGACACAGGATCAATTTTTAAGTGGAGTACAGCTGATTTGAATTCAGAATTTTTTTCTTCTCATTGACTGGTTGCCTAACCAAGGTTAAAGAGTCCAGTTTTCCTGACGATTCACCAATAGATGGGGGGAGGGGGAGAACAGAGGGACTCATGCCTTTCTCAAGGGAATTAGCATAAAGGGAAACACAAGGATTTCATGGAGGATTTGAACTCAGATCACTAATTCCATTTCTTGAGATGATAACCATTATACTAAATATGCCACCATTGATAAAATAAAGTGGAAAACAAAAAGAATTAGCCTCTGTCCCATCCAAGTAAAAAATTATATCATTATTAGAAAAAGTTGTAAGTATTCAATTATGTAATACACTGTATGAGAGAAGATTTTTTTGGTTTTTTGTTTTTAATCCTGTCGAGGAAATGATATACAGACCTTTTCTGATGGAAGAATAATATATGGGCCTTTTCCAATGGCAAAATGATATACAGACCTTTTCTGATGGAAGAATAATATATGGGCCTTTTCCAATGGCAAAATGATATACAGACCTTTTCTGATGGAATAATAATATACGGGCCTTTTCCAATGGCAAAATGATATACAGACCTTTTCTGATGGAATAATAATATACGGGCCTTTTCCAATGGCAAAATGATATACAGACCTTTTCTGATGGAAGAATAATATACAGACTTTTTCCTATGGCAAAATGATATACAGACCTTTTCCGATGGAAAAATATTATACATACCTTTTCATAAGGCAAACTGTTAATAAATGAAACATACCTACCATGACACCTAGTGAAATTAATTTCTTCATAATGAATTGATTGATTGATTTTAACAGCATATCAGCCAGTCTGAGGCTATTTTATGCCAAAAGGTTAGGGAATTGTATTCATTGTACATTCTTAAGAGTTTTTTTGCACATCGTCTAATATAATACAATAAATTAGCAGAGAGATCTATTTGACACATAGATTCGACCTTAACAGGTAATACCACTATGGGTCAGAGTAGACCTGGGAATAATGGCAATGAAAGAGTATTCCATACTCCCCAGATCTGCAGAACTGGAGCCTCACCATTAAATGCAGTTTAGTATCATACCATTCATTATGGGGTTCAGTTGAAGTTGTATACAAGGTCAAGTTAAATATAAACAAAAAAATGAGACACCTAGCTAAAGGAAAAAAATCAGTTTGTTTAATTTATATTAAGAAGTTCAAAATGTTTCAGGACTATAGTACAAGTTGTCACATTCATATTGACACAGTGCAAGGGGAGAGAGAGAGAGGTACATGGTGATACTGAAAATAGGACAGACAAAAAGTTATGAGCCATTAAACCCTCCCCCAAACCGTAGCATTCAATTTATATATTTTAAGGCATTAATAATTATAAACCAATATTTCAACTGGTATGAATTATTACCTTAACCTGACATGAATTAGACCGATCATGCAATACTGCACCGTCTTCTAATAAATGGAAACTTTCTTTGATGTATGGCAAAATTTGCTAATAAGTGGAACCTTGGTCATTTTTTCTTTTCAACACTGTTTCATCAGCTGTTTTTATCAGCTTTCTTCTACCATTGCTTTTGATATAATCCCAAATTATTACATTCTAATCACCTAATAGTCTTCATTATATATCTTGGATGGTTTCGAGCACCAACTGGTCTTCTTCAATCATCTTCTCTTCTATCAAATTAAAATTCAATTTTGCTTTTGTCATTTGAAAGAAGAAAAAAAGTCATTGTTGCACATTTTTTAATATCCTTATAACATGTTCTTGTATTGAGTCTTTTAATCTTTTTTTTACTACAAATTATTTCAACATAGTATTCTTATTGTATGAATTGACACTTTACTAGTAATATTGCTGCTTTCATCCATTTCTTGATGAGCCATTAACTTTGGGTTGGATACTGATCAGATTTCTTTGATCTAATTTCAAGTTTATAATTTTTTCATATCCCAAACATGACCAACATCAAAATTCTTCTTTTGGTGAAATGGAGCAAGCAAAATTTAGGGATGTCTATGGAAAAATTTTCATTAAATTTCTTTATATATTTAGGGACAGTTGTATTTAACAATTTTCTTTTAGAAGTAATATCTGTGTCATTCAGGACTTTAGAGCAAGTTGTTGCATTCAAAGTGACATAGTACTAAGGGAGATACATTGATGGGTTGATTTTAATGCCATGTCAAACCATTTTGGGTTATTCTATGCCGAGAGGCTAGAGAATTGTGCTCATTTAACATTCATATTTACATATTTAAGAGATTTTTTTTTTTTACATAGTCCAACCAGAGAATATGACTAAATTTCAAATGGATCTATTTTATCTACAACAGATGGGGGATGGGGAGATACAGATCTGAATGAATGGTGGTGTTAAAATTAGAATATGCAAAAGTAAGATCTGTGCAACTTTTAATGCTATGATCCTTTGATGTGGTAGTATTTAGAATGAGGTATGTGTGTATTTGTGAGTTGACTATGAGTGTAGATACACATATATCTATGCATGTGTGAATCTAGACATATCCACACATGTGTGTATATAAACATATGGATATGTGTGTGTGCATATGTATGTGTATATGCATATGATGGTAGACTAATGAGTAGGTGTAGGTACATATATTATTTAGGGAGTGTAAGTTGAGAAAACGCTGGTTGATTTAGTGAGAAAAGATGCAAAAGCAATTAATTTAGGATCCTCCCTATCGCTTTGAGTAGGGAGCATGAGAGACAGAACGTAAGACTGGGTGGTACAGATAGGTACAGAAAAGGAAAAACAATTGTGCTTGCCTTCTTGTCATGATCAAAAAGGCTGTGTCTTAAGTCTTCCCTGTTTAATTATTCTCTTCAAGCTGGGTGTATGAAAATGTGATACAGAATAATAAAGTGAGAGTCAGAGAGAGAAAGACACAGAAAAGCAAAAAGATTTTTGCTTGTCTTCTTGTCATGATCAAAAAGGCTGTGTCTTAAGTCTTCCCTGTTTAATTATTCTGTACAAGCTGGGTGTATGAAAATGTGATACAGAATAATAAAGTGAGAGAGAAAGTCACAGAAAAGCAAAAAGATTTTCGCGTGTCTTCTTGTCATGATCAAAAAGGCTGTGTCTTAAGTCTTCCCTGTTTAATTATTCTCTACAAGCTGGGTGTATGAAAATGTGATACAGAATAATAAAGTGAGAGTCAGAGAGAGAAAGACACAGAAAAGCCACAAGATTTTTGCTTGCCTTTCTGTCATGATCAAAAAGGCTGGGTCTTAAGTCTTCCCTGTTTAATTATTCTCTACAAGCTGGGTGTATGGAAATGTGATACTGAATGATAAAGTGAGAGTCAGAGAGAGAAAGACACAGAAAAGCCAAAAGATTTTTGCTTGCCATCCTGTCATGATCAAAAAGGCTGTGTCTTAAGTCTTCCCCTTTTAATTATTCTCTTCAAAATGGGTGTATGAAAATGTGATACTGAATAATAAAGTGAGAGTCAGAGAGAGAAAGTCACAGAAAAGCCAAAACATTTTTGCTTGCCTTCTTGTCATGATCAAAAAGGCTGTGTCTCAAGTCTTCCCTGTTTAATTATTCTCTTCAAGCTGGGTGTATAAAAATGTGATACTGAATAATAAAGTGAGAGTCAGAGAGAGAAAGCCACAGAAAAGCCAAAAGATTTTTGCTTGCCTTCTTGTCATGATCAAAAAGGCTGGGTCTTAAGTCTTCCCTGTTTAATTATTCTCTTCAAGCTGGGTGTATGAAAATGTGATACAGAATAATAAAGTGAGAGTCAGAGAGAGAAAGACACAGAAAAGCAAAAAGATTTTTGCTTGCCTTTCTGTCATGATCAAAAAGGCTGGGTCTTAAGTCTTCCCTGTTTAATTATTCTCTACAAGCTGGGTGTATGGAAATGTGATACTGAATGATAAAGTGAGAGTCAGAGAGAGAAAGACACAGAAAAGCCAAAAGATTTTTGCTTGCCATCCTGTCATGATCAAAAAAGCTGTGTCTTAAGTCTTCCCCTTTTAATTATTCTCTTCAAAATGGGTGTATGAAAATGTGATACTGAATAATAAAGTGAGAGTCAGAGAGAGAAAGTCACAGAAAAGCCAAAACATTTTTGCTTGCCTTCTTGTCATGATCAAAAAGGCTGTGTCTCAAGTCTTCCCTGTTTAATTATTCTCTTCAAGCTGGGTGTATAAAAATGTGATACTGAATAATAAAGTGAGAGTCAGAGAGAGAAAGCCACAGAAAAGCCAAAAGATTTTTGCTTGCCTTCTTGTCATGATCAAAAAGGCTGTGTCTTAAGTCTTCCCTGTTTAATTATTCTCTTCAAGCTGGGTGTATGAAAATGTGATACAGAATAATAAAGTGAGAGTCAGAGAGAGAAAGACACAGAAAAGCAAAAAGATTTTTGCTTGCCTTCTCGTCATGATCAAAAAGGCTGTGTCTTAAGTCTTCCCTGTTTAATTATTCTCTTCAAGCTGGGTGTATGAAAATGTGATACAGAATAATAAAGTGATAGTCAGAGAGAGAAAGCCACAGAAAAGCCAAAAGATTTTTGCTTGCCTTCTTGTCATGATCAAAAAGGCTGTGTCTTAAGTCTTCCCTGTTTAATTATTCTGTACAAGCTGGGTGTATGAAAATGTGATACAGAATAATAAAGTGAGAGTCAGAGAGAGAAAGTCACAGAAAAGCCAAAACATTTTTGCTTGCCTTCTCGTCTTGATAAAAAAGGCTGTGTCTTAAGTCTTCCCTATTTAATTATTCTCTTCAAGCTGGGTCTATGAAAATGTGATACAGAATAATAAAGTGAGAGTCAGAGAGAGAAAGACACAGAAAAGCAAAAACATTTTTGCTTGCCTTCTTGTCATGATCAAAAAGGCTGTGTCTTAAGTCTTCCCTGTTTAATTATTCTCTTCAAGCTGGGTGTATGAAAATGTGATACAGAATAATAAAGTGAGAGTCAGAGAGAGAAAGACACAGAAAAGCAGAAAGATTTTTGCTTGTCTTCTTGTCATGCTAAAAAAGGCTGTGTCTTAAGTCTTCCCTGTTTAATTATTCTCTTCAAGCTGGATGTAAAAAAATGTGATACTGAATAATAAAGTGAGGATCAGAGAGAGAAAGACACAGAAAAGCAAAAAGATTTTTGCTTGCCTTCTCGTCATGATAAAAAAGGCTGTGTCTTAAGTCTTCCCTATTTAATTATTCTCTTCAAGCTGGGTCTATGAAAATGTGATACAGAATAATAAAGTGAGAGTCAGAGAGAGAAAGACACAGAAAAGCAAAAAGATTTTTGCTTGCCTTCTTGTAATGATCAAAAAGGCTGTGTCTTAAGTCTTCCCTTTTTAATTATTCTCTTTAAGCTGGGTGTATGAAAATGTGATACAGAATAATAAGGTGAGAGTCAGAGAGAGAGAAAGACACAGAAAAGCAAAAACATTTTTGCTTGCCTTCTCGTCATGATCAAAAAGGCTGTGTCTTAAGTCTTCCCTTTTTATTTATTCTCTTCAAGCTGGGAGTATGAAAATGTGATACAGAATAATAAAGTGAGAGTCAGAGAGAGAAGGACACAGAAAAGCAAAATGATGTTTGCTTGCCTTCTTGTGATGATCAAAAAGGCTGTGTCTTAAGTCTTCCCTTTTTAATTATTCTCTTCAAGCTGGGTGTATGAAAATGTGATACAGAATAATAAAGTGAGAGTCAGAGAGAGAAAGTCACAGAAAAGCCAAAAGATTTTTGCTTGCCTTCTTGTCATGATAAAAAAGGCTGTGTCTTAAGTCTTCCCTGTTTAATTATTCTGTACAAGCTGGGTGTATGAAAATGGGATACAGAATAATAAAGTGAGAGTCAGAGAGAGAAAGCCACAGAAAAGCAAAAAGATTTTTGCTTGGCTTCTTGTCATGATAAAAAAGTCTGTGTCTTAAGTCTTCCCTGTTTAATTATTCTGTACAAGCTGGGTGTATGAAAATGGGATACAGAATAATAAAGTGAGAGTCAGAGAGAGAAAGACACAGAAAAGCCAAAAGATTTTTGCTTGCCTTCCTGTCATGATCAAAAAGGCTGTGTCTTAGGTCTTCCAGTTTTAATTATTCTCTTCAAGCTGGATGTATGAAAATGTGATACAGAATAATAAAGTGATAGAGAGAGAGAAAGTCACAGAAAAGCCAAAAGATTTTTGCTTGCCTTCTTGTCATGATCAAAAAGGCTGTGTCTTAAGTTTTCCCTGTTTAATTATTCTCTTCAAGCTGGATGTAAAAAAATGTGATACTGAATAATAAAGTGAGAGTCAGATAGAGAAAGACACAGAAAAGCAAAAACATTTTTGCTTGCCTCCTCGTCATGATCAAAAAGGCTGTGGTTAAGTCTTCCCTGTTTAATTATTCTCTTCAAGCTGGGTGTATAAAAATGTGATACAGAATAATAAAGTGAGAGTCAGAGAGAGAGAAAGACACAGAAGAGCAAAAAGATTTTTGCTTGCCTTCTTGTCATGATAAAAAAGGCTGTGTCTTAAGTCTTCACTGTTTAATTATTCTCTTCAAGCTGGGTGTATGAAAATGTGATACTGAATAATAAAGTGAGGATCAGAGAGAGAAAGACACAGAAAAGCCAAAAGATTTTTGCTTGCCTTCTTGTAATGATCAAAAAGGCTGTGTCTTAAGTCTTCCCTTTTTAATTATTCTCTTCAAGCTGGATGTAAAAAAATGTGATACTGAATAATAAAGTGAGGATCAGAGAGAGAAAGACACAGAAAAGCAAAAATATTTTTTCTTGCCTTCTTGTCATGATAAAAAAGGCTGTGTCTTAAGTCTTCCCTGTTTAATTATTCTCTTCAAGCTGGGTGTATGAAAATGTGATACAGAATAATAAAGTGAGAGTCAGAGAGAGAAAGACACAGAAAAGCCAAAAGATTTTTGCTTGCCTTCTTGTAATGATCAAAAAGGCTGTGTCTTAAGTCTTCCCTTTTTAATTATTCTCTTCAAGCTGGATGTAAAAAAATGTGATACTGAATAATAAAGTGAGGATCAGAGAGAGAAAGACACAGAAAAGCAAAAATATTTTTTCTTGCCTTCACATCATATTTACAAAAGCTGTGTCTTAAGTCTTCCCAGTTTAACTAGTCTTCACTGTTTAATAATTCTCTTCAAGCTTGGTCTATAAAGTGTGTTTTTTCACATTAAAATTAGCTCATATCAGATTCTGAGATGGGGAAATGCAAATAATTTTGGAAATGCAGAATAAGGGTACCCTATTCTCTCTTCATCTCGGTGATTAGCCTGCTTAATGGACTGCACGTTTTGGTTACTAAGTCATTCTTCCCTACCAGGGTGTGGCTGCACATATTTTGTGCAAAGACCACTCATTGATTTTTTTCACTCTAAATGGAGATGGTCAGATAAGAAAACCACTCAGGCCACAACTTAAAAAGAATTCAATTTTATTGAATTTTTATACATACACCCATCTGTGAGAAAGTCCAGTCCTTCAAGCCTTGTCATTTTTTCTTTTGTGACACCACTGTTTCCTGGGCAGCATGTAATGTAGTAGTCATTTGCAGAATGCAACAATGTAGATTTGATATCATGGCAAAGATAGATATGCAATGAGATGCAGCAAAGCAGGCATAAGGCACAATGAGCTTTGCACAGTGGCAGCAAAACAGTTACATCCCAATTGGTGCCTTGATGATAAGGATTGAACCTTGAAAAATATGTGGCGAAGATTCATGAAAGAAAAGAGCATTTCAAAGAGGAAAGGGAGCAATAAATGCAGGTGAATGTTAGAAAAAAAAAAAAAACAAAAAAAAAAAAAAAAAAAGAGAGAAGAAAGTAATCAAAGAAAACAAAAAGAAAGAATAGCAGAAAAGAGGGAAAAATAAAACCATGATAAAAAGGAAAGAACCAAGTGTTGCACACAAGGGAGGAAGAAAAAATGTATATGTGTGTGTGTGGGGGGGTGTATGTGAGGAAAGAATTTTTTTTTTAATATATGAAGGAACACTTGAAATAATTTTTCTTTTTTTCTTAATAAAAGAAAAAAGGAGGAAACCTGCAATCCATCCCCCATTTTTTGCACCTGGCTCTTAAAAATGTGTACTGCATTCTCAGCAAAATTATTTGGTTAAAAATTTTAACATTTTTAAAGGGAAATATACAGAGGGATTATCTCTGTATTTATAATATTAAAATAGAAACAAATAAATTGATAATAAAACTTTATCATATTTACTAACCCCTCCACTCAGGCAGGATATGACACAAGGTCAATTTTTAAGCAGAGTTTAACAGGTTTCAATTCAGAGTTTTCCTTCTCCTAGACTAGTCTGTCCTGCTATTTACCCATAGCTGGAGGGAGAATAATTGGATTCATACCTTCCCCAAGGGTATTAGTGCTATGTGAAATGCAATCTCGTCCAGGATTTGAACTTGTGTCACCGTGTCCATATCCTGCGACGATAACCATTACACCACGGGCAAATTTATAAGGTAAATATGAGGTATTTAAATTTTTTAAGCTTATTCAAATTACTTTTTTGTTTTCAATAAAATAATCTATATCACTAATGATGTAAATAAATGATAAGTAAAAATAAATTTGTATGCAATTTGTGTATAATTTGATGGATAGACAATAAGATGCAAAGAATAAATGAATAGATAGATAAGTAATATATATTTCATTTGTATGTGTAGTCAAGCAATTAAGAATTTTTTTATGTAGTTGGTTTTGATGGTGCATAAAATTTTTTCTGTCACTTTCCCACATTTTTTAAAAATCTTTAGTGATCAGAAGAATTTGCAGTCAGTTTCAAGTGGATTTTTTGTCTCTTTGGAGAAATTTTAGAATTTTTTAGTATATGTAGAGTATGTGGGTTGTGGATATGTGTGCATATATATATATAAATATATGTGTATATACATATGGTTGATATATGATTTGGCTGGGTTTTATGGCATATCAACCCTTATAGGTTATTTAATGCCAAGTCAAGTTTATACAAATATTATATTTATAGGATTTACAAGCGAATAGTCTATAGGTAAAGATATTTTTAAACAAGCCAGAGCTTATTTGTTTTTGCCTAGTCAGCTGGGGCTGTAGAATACACTGACTGCATCTCTGCAAAGGATTAAGACTCCCCCAACAAGTGTCCTAGATATGACACTAAACAATCTGATGGTGAGGTTCTAGTGATGGTGAAGCTTTAGGGAATGTGCAGTACCCCTTCATAGCCATCACTTCCAGGTTCACTATGGCTTCGAGTGGTACCACCTGACAAGGTCCTATAGGACTAAACTGTGTACTTATGCTAAACTGAATTGTTTAAAAAAGAACAATTTTTGACATTAAAACTGTACTTATGCTAAACTGAACTGTTTGAAATAAAACTGTCTAAACTTTGGCTAAATTGAATTGCTTGAAATAGGACTGTTTTTGACATTGAAACTGTATACTTATGCTAAACTGAATTGTTTGAAATAGAACAGTTTTGACATTTAACTGTGCATAAACAAAAACTACATTTATACTAAACTTAATTGTTTGAAATTTAATTCAGCATTAAATAATCCAAAAAGGGTAGATACACCATAAAACCAGCCAACCAATCTTATTTGTTTACACACAGTAAAATGGTTTCAAGTATTACAATATAACACTCATAATTCTATTTCATATTAATAGCTTTGCTATTCAACAATATTCATTTGTTTGCACACAGTTAAATGGTTTCAAGTATTGCTATGTATCATTAATAATTCAGTTATTTGTTTACATACAGTTAAATGGTCAAAGAGTTCTATTTCTAACAATTCAATTTAACATAAGTTATTTGTATTCAGTTTAAATGTCAAACAGTTCTATTTAACTCAGATATATTTTTAAGGATGTCCTGGAGATATTCAGTCTGGCAATATTTTTATGTTAAGTCTGAAAGATTCATACCTGCATATATACAGGTGCAGTTGGTTAGGGTAAATCCACACAGGACAGTGAAAGTAACACAAAAACCCTTATCACGTCAAGTCCTAAAACTTAGTAGTGGTAAGTTAGAATTTGTGCCACAGACATTGGGGAGGGACCAGAGATAAAGAAAGGTCTAAAAGTGATAGGCATACATCTATCTGTGAGCTGACTCAGGCCTTCAAAACCTTGTGACACCACCATCTTCTGGGCAGTATGCACTGTGGCATCTGCAAAATGCTGCATTTGGAGTCTGACATCATGGTACAACAGAATATGCAAACGTACAACAATGTATATATAATGAATAGTGCACTTGGCAGGCAAGGTGCAACATCACAAACTTATGGAGAAGATTAAGTAAAAAGTGGTTTGTAAAATTGTATGTTGAAGATTCCTTACTGAATAATCCTCTATGAACAAGTCGAGCAGTTAAAGCTGATTATGGTCAAATCAAGTCAAATGCTAACAGCCTCAACCAAGATTTGGACTTGACAATCTGCATTTAAATCCTGGACAGATATGAACCAAACTATACTCCCTCTAGCTATAAGTAAATAATAGGGCAGACTAAGTTCTTTATCTTTGGTATGGCAATTGATCTAGAAGATAGAAAATTGACTTCAAACTTGTTAAACTTCACTTAAAAATTGACCTTGTGTTGCATCTTACTCATGGGGGAGCAGTTGAATAAATGGATACTTGAAAATAATTAAATGTTTCAGAATGTTAGAAAAAGTCCATACACAAACTACCCAAATTTAGTAGTGAAGTTATGTATATTGCTTTGATTTGTGACTTGGGTATTTAAGTTAAGCAAACCTACTGGAACATATTTCTGTGTGCAATTGTTGAATATTGACTTGAAGACCCCTTTTGACATATGTAAATTGTGTGGGTAGAATAACAGGAAATAGACCTGTTTCCTAAAGTAAAAAGGATGCAGATGTCTCAGCAGAAATTCCGTGGGTGGCATGCTAAGAGCAGAAAAACAAAGTACACCGTTTCCTAAAGTAAACAAGACAGTTATTTCTTCAGCAGAAAAGCTGTATAGAATTTGTAGGTGGCATGCTAGAAGGAGGTGTATCCACATGCAACACATAGGCGGGAGGTGTAACCATGAGGATTGAGTGGACATCTGGAAAATTATATAAAATGAGAGAAAATTTCGACCCAGGTGAAGAAAGCAAAAAGATTTCACAGCAAAACTGTACTGTCACCCATGTGTATGTGTGTGCATCTCAGCCATCTCCAACTCTCATCTACCTAAATGTACATTTTAGGTAATAATAGGAAAAGAAAAAATGCAGATATTTTTATTCTTCAGCATTGTTGTCTTTCTTTGCTATATACAACCCAATTTGTTACTTAGATTTTCAAAAAGATATTGAAAAGTGGATACATTATAATATGAAATGCAAGAGATTATGGGATGAGTGAAATGAACACACACACACACACACTCAACACAGCAAAGGTTAATCTTCCAAAAATGATGATGTGGCATATTTGTTAGGATTGGAATAAAATCCTCAACTGCAAACTTTCTATAAAACAAAATCATTTATTCAAACAAGTACTGCTCCCAATTAAACCAACCGAAAATAACCAATGAAAAGCAGCTGGATTTAGATCAACAAATGAGGTTGTCTAGCAGACCATTGTTAGTGAGTTTGATTCTCACTGAGTATTTCATACTTTTGCCTTTGAGCCCAACTAAGACTAATGATTATAATGCATTATATTGCCATAGAAAATGGAATAGGTGACCAGAGTTCAAGTCCTGGATGAGACTGCATTTCATGTTAATGCCTTTATATAAAGGCATCTGATCTGTCAGTTCTAGGTAAATAGTGGAGATTTGTTGCAAGGCTAAAGAGCCCAATCTTGTAGGAAAACTCAATTCCAACTAGCTATAACCCACACACACAAAAAAAAAAAAAAAAAAAAAAATTAAATTGATTTTGAGTAACATTTTTATCCATGAGAAAAAGTTCAGTAAATATATCTTCATTAAACTACGAATGCAAGATAACTTATTTCCAAGTTGTTTTATGTTTTAATTAGTTTTTCCTTCTCATTTATCTTTTCTAGTAAAGCCTTGTGAACCCATTGCCTTAAAAGAAAAAAGTGGTTTAACAGATTAATTTATGCTTAAAATGACAAAAACAAAGATGTTATATGAAATTGAAGATAAAATAAGGAACAATTTCCTTAAAAGAATGAAATAAAAATAAAAAATAAAAAGAAAAACAATGAAAGAGGGGGGAAAATAGAAGAGAAAGAACAAAATGAAAAAAGTGGGAGATCAAAAGTGAAAAGTTAAAGAAATAAAATTAATAAAATTCTGGAGATTATCCATGCTCATGACTTATTTCTCATAACTGAGATTTATTTTGGTAGTATATTAGGAATACTGAGGTATAATCATAATTTTTTTATCTGCTCTTTTGAAAAAGCATCTGTATCATTTTTTTCCTCATCAGACTTAGATCTTATCAATCATGTCTTTGTCAAACTTTTAATAATCTTTGCAGTTCAAAATGTATTCCAATTGGCTCATAATTGCAGACTTTCTCAGCCAATTAATGCTCAAACTTTTTAATGTTAGGAAAAGTTTTCATTCACCACATCATTTCTCATAACTTGACATTTGGTCCAAAGAAATATTTAAAATTTTCCTCCCTAGCACTGTTGTAATCACAAAAAAAAAGTCAAGAAATTGAATTTTAGTAAACTGTTTCATATGGACCAAAGTTAAAACCTGCTTGAAATGCCTGATACCACTTCAAAACAAGTAAAAAAAAAAAAAAAAAAAAAAAAAAAAAAAAAAAAAAAAATTTCATTATTGTATTAAAAAAAAAAAAAAAAACTACCTGGTATTTCTACCACCAATTTCAACATTGACTTTTTTTCCCCTTCACATATAGTGAAAATTCATAAAATTAACTTTTATGCTTTCCTCAAATATAAAGAAAAACTGCACATTCTTAAACGACAGATGTACAAACTCTCACCCCAGTTTTAGTATGTATTTACCAAACTCCACAACAGAGGAGTACAGTTGTTTGAATTTAGATTTTCTTTTTCAACTGGTTGCCTTACCAAGAATTAAAAACCTAGAGAGAAAATGGATTCATGCTTTAACATTATCAAACAATAAAAATAGAAGTTTACAAGACAGCTAGAAAAGAGTTTGCTGGTAAGAGTGTTAAAAACAATGAAAAGTCATGGGAGGAATTGAAAAAAAAAGTTGTGAACTAAAAGAAAAGCAATGACAAATTCATTTTTGTAGACTGAAGAACCAGTCTCTTTCAATACAAAATAATTTGCTTAATTTTTCAATATGAAGAAAAAAAAAACTTCCTAAAATAAAACTAAATAAAAACTTCCTAAAGTAAAATAAAAATAATTTAGTAAATAAATAACAACCTGAGGAAGATTAAATTTAGCATATGGAGCATCATTATTAATAATTCCTAGTTTAACTCACTGTAAATATCCTTTCAAGAAATTAAGATCAGAGTTCTTAAAAGATTACACTACTTATCCTGTTTTCCTGTAGTAGGCTATGAGCTTTTTTGTAGAGTACTTATTTTAGTTGGACTTACATCATCTTAGGTTTAGTTTTCATGTTCTATGACATTGTGAGGTGGGGGACTATTTATGGGCTTTTCTGGAATGTTTTATTTATCCAAAGAAATAATATAAAATTATATAGTATGGGTTGCTCATTTCAAAAGGTTTGCAAACACATTTGTCTCATAGGCTAGTAAGGCACAGGGGAAAGAAGAAAAAAGAAAAGCAAATCTTTTTTTTGGAGAAAAAAAAAAAAAAAAAAAAAAAAAAAAAAAAAGGAAGGAAGTTTGGATATTTTAATTTAATTTTCATATTGTTTTTTTTTTTAAAACCACAAATTTATTAATCCCACTATTCTCAGAGAATAGTTAGCTATTTAATATCCAAGAGGTTCACATTCACTATTGGGAAGGATTGACGAAAATAAGACAAAAGATAGTGTGTGTGTGTGTGTGTGTAGAGTTTTGGTCAATTTGAAGACTGCTAACAGAAACCTGAATATAATTTAAGTATATAGGTTTTAAACTTTCAACAATTCAAAATAACAGTTTGGTTAATTTTTCAATAGAAAAACAGGAAAACTTCCTAAATTTTCATAATTGTCTTTATTTATATAAAAGGGTTGCCAAAATAAAAGATGCAGAAATAAATTGTTATGCATGAAATTAGAAGACATGCATAAAAGAACAAGAAAGAAGAAAAAAGTCATTTAGGCATTAAAGTTTTTTTTAAAACTTCTATTGGATTATTTACTTACCATTTTTTTTTTTTTTTTTTTTTAAATATATTTCATGAAGTTGGCATAAAGAAAGGTTTTCAATGAAATTATATATGTATCTCCAAGAATATTGCATAAGTCATAAATATATAATGACTGTATATATATTATTATGCCTGAAATTCAGACATACATCTAAGTGTTATGCAAATGTAAACCAATAGTTTTTTCCCCTACCCCATTCCTCAAGAGAAGCAAATTTAGAGAACTTAATAGGAAAATTCACCTGAAAAATCACAACATTTCATTAGAATTTTTAGAATACATCACTACAATAAGAAAGTAACTAAAGATTATAAAAATAAATTAAATGATAATTATTTTGGAGTTAGTGATTTTTAGGCTTTTAAAAGTTGACAACTTTTATATACACACAAGCAGAAAATTTTAACTGTCATAGTCAAAACTATCTTCAGTGTTACCTGTATAGAAAGGAAAATGTTACACTGTTCTATTTCATGAGAAAAAGAACAGTCCCAAAACTAAGCCTTGTTTTATTAAAATATTTAATTTCTAAAACTTATGGTGTCTAAATGAAGATCAAAAAATAAAGTTAGAAAAAAAAATTAAACAAAAAACAAAACAAAAAAACTAAGTCAATAAGATTTCCTGAAAAAGAAATAAATATTTTGTTTGGAATTTTTCGGGAGATATTTATAAGTGAGTTGGCAAACAATTACCATAAGTTTGCAATAATCTTTGCCTTTTAAGCAACCAGAATTGAATGAAATATTCTTTCAAACTTCTGTAAAGATGGACTCTTGCAATTGTCATAAGATTTAACCAGTTATAAAGTTTGCCTAGAAGATTCCTTTTCTGGAGATATATATAACATGAATTTAGTTTCAACATTTGAAACTAGATTCATTTGGGAACTGAATTGATAATTTTGTGTTAGTAAGCAAGAAAACAAGGAACTGTACCTTTGTGCTTTCCAATAAAATATATCAACTGAAGCAGAAATTTCAATTAAAAGCAAAAAGCCCAGATTTCTTGTTTTAATAAGTGGAGTATATGAAAACCTTAAATTTCACAACCTTAGTTCATACTGAGTGTTATCTTATAACAGGCTTTCCAATATTCACGTACAACTAGGATATTTCCTGATGTCTGAAGTTAATGCTCTAATCTGGAGATTTAGTCAGTTATATCAGACTAGTTGAAGCCTATCTAAAAGTTTTGATGCTTCAATTGAACTTTTGCTGATGTAACTTAATTTATCAGTAAAGATTAGGAAAACTAATGGTTAAATAAGTTAATAGCAAGTAAAAGTAGAAGTTAATCTAAAACAATTTGTTATTACTAACTGCTAAGGGGGAAAAAAAAAAAAAAAAAGAAAAAACACATTTACTATTTGTACCAATAGGGGAGATCCTGGGTATAATGAGTCAGACTTAAAACTAACTTTAACTTAGTCCTGCATAGAATTAAATGATTGGAAATTTGAAAGGGAAGGCTTGCTTTTCTGCCTTGAAGAATCAGTGTTTAAAGTCCTTAATACTGATTATGAGAAATAGGTAGTTGCTAGTTATAACTTAAAAGCCTTTTAAAAGAAAGATTTTCACTTGTCACATTTAAAAAAATAAGTTGGCATAGATGTTGAAGAAAATTGTAGAAGTATTCATGTTAACACAAATAACAGTTTATTTTTGTCAGATTATGATATATTTGATATTTATTTCTAAGGCAAAAAAATTACGATAGTTTTTTTAGTCTATATCAAGCAATTACATAAGGATTATCAAAGTATAAAATTTATCAAATTTTTTAGATGAAAGTTTTATTAGTTTCTTTAATTTTTGTCACAATGATATAGTTACTTACATATTGTGATAATTAGTTATCCATTTTAGAGAGTATTTTAAGTCTGACTCAAATACAAGTGGGTCTTAGGCAAATTGTTTGATACATTCTCAGACCAAATTAAGTAGTGTGCAACAAAATGAAAACTTAAAAACAAATAAAGTAGCCACATAATATAATAAAATTATTAAACTGAATGGAAGCATATTTTTTTTTAAATATAGCAATTTATATATTTGGTTTGGTGAGGGACTGGTATATTAATTTACATTTCTTTAAAATTTTTAAACTTATAGTAGTTTTAATTCTATAGAGCATATGAATTATTTCAGGAAATGTTTCAGCATTTCATTGTACATGCACAGATTCTGAGGTATAATAATAATAATAATAATAATTGTAACATGTCCTGAGGTTTAATTATTTCATATAATAACTTTGCAGTGGAGTTTATACATAGAAGTATTGAAATTTTAGAAGAAAAAAAATTTCATTAAGTAAAAATAAAGATAAGATATGAATAATGATTTCAGACTTAAATTTTCCTTTTCTAAATTCAGCAATTTCCAAACATGCAGCTATTGTTGGGAGTAGGTAAGTGGTAAATTAATTCCTGGCAAATATTTCATTTTATGAATGAAGCACAAAAACTTTAATTCCTGTACACATTAGAAATAAATAACACTTAATATTTTAATAAGGACTTGGCATTAAAACAATAATCTTTCCATAAAAATCATTACTACATCAAATACAAGTTTACAAAATTTATGCAGATGTTGAGTCCTTCAGCTAGGTTTAATCTGGAAACTGAGGTTTCATATACAGAACTGATTTTAATGGAAAGGCTCTGTCATGATTTTATGAGAGAGAGAGAGAGAGAGAGAGAGATAGAGATAGATAGAGAGAGAATTTTTCCCACAGTATAAGTTTTAATGTGGTGGGCATTGAAGTTTGAACATAACATGTTATTATAAACCAACTGACTAAGATAACAACTGTATATGCAGGATTAAATAATATAAAACTGATAACATTTTTTTTAATCAAGTGATTGTCCTACGAATTTGTTCATTGACTTTATTTTTCTTCTTTTCTCCTCTTATAAGTTATACACTTTTAATAACTGCCATTCAGATGATTTATTACATTTATACAACTTTAGTTTTAGAGAACTAAAAAGCTCAATGGCATAGGGTTCCCTCCTATTATCTGAAATGAGGAAGTCCAAGAGAAGTTTGTGTTGATAAAAGTGTGGAATAAAATTTATTCCGACTTATTCTTTTAAAAAGGCAATTAAGTTTTAAACTTTAATTTAAAAAGAATAATTTTTGCTAAAGAGGGATTTTTTTTTCTCTTCCTTCGTTATGTGTACAGGATTTTGGATGGTAAACTATCTTTGATTTCACACTTTTTTCTTCAAGTCCAGTTTTAAAGTTTTCTTTTAATGCTGGTTTTATCAATTCATTTTCTAATATTTTTTTTATAAGCTTCAACTAAGACAAATAAGAACTGAATTTTAAAAATTTAAACTCAAAACTCACAGAGGGACTTATAAGAATTTCTAAGTAAAAATTTCAAGAAAAATTATACCTGTTTAATATAAACAGACTAATCCCTCACACAGAAATCAACCTTTCAGTTTCCAAGTTTGAATTTTTGTTAAAAGTTGTGTTAGAGAATAGAGCGTTCATAAATTTCTGGTCCCTCCTTTAGAATTAAAAAAAATAAAAAAAACGAGTAAGTATGTCATAAGAAGTCTTACTTCTTAGTTTTTTGTTAGTGAGAATGGAGAAATTTATTCTGACTTAACATTTATTAATGGAGGAAATTAAAAGTAAAATATCAAAATATTATCTATTTAATATTACCTAATATTAAATATGATATAACAACTAGTTATATAAGTTCAAGTTTTAATACAAATCTTAATGAAGCAATTAGTATTCTGAACATTTAGACTTTTGAATTAATGAGACAATGTTTGTATCAATATTTGCAGGTTAAAAGCAAAGATCTGTTTACCTAGTAGAGGTAAATCAAAATTCTCGATAAAACTTATTCAAGATTTAATTGATTCATTCTTTATAAATCGATAGTTTAAAAAACAGACATTTTGCATAAACCTGACAATTTAAAAGTATAATAATAATAATAATAATAATAATCCATTCTTTGAAAACAAAGTATAAATACCATGAAACCCTTAAATTCTAAGGATTTCCTTTGTCTAACAAAATACAAACATGTCCAAATTTAAGATAGAAAAAAATTCAAGGAGGGATGGGAGGGGCTGCACACACATACACACGCACACACATACACAAAGGTTTTAAGTCCAACTTTTTAATTTTTTCCCCTCCATCTTTCTAATCAGATGGATTTTTTTTTTCAATCTCAGTATATAATTCCAGAATTTTAGGAAGGTTTTGTGAGCAAGCCAGAAATAGCAACAACGGGCATAAAGACATGTTTGATAAAACAGATTGTAGTCTAAAATTCTATTTTTTTTTTCTATTACTTTTCATTACATTTTACAATATTTATAGTAATAGCACTAAGTGTTACATGGGTATTATATATTTTCCCATTTTTTTCCTTTTCTTTCTAGCAGTGTTTGTTAATGTTTCATGACTCTCTGGGCAGGAGGCATATAAAATTGTTGGGTTGGCTTCACCTTGTCTTGCATTAACATCATCTGTTGCTGCTGCTGCTGTTGCATTCTTCGAGCATATGCTGATCCCCCACCACGTCTACGGAATTCCATGGTAGAGATCTGGCTTTGCGGCATCATTAGCTGTTCTCCTGGATATTGAGAATTAGGTGCAGTCAAATTATGTTGAGCTGCTGCAGCTGCTGCTGCTGCTGCCACTGCCACCACAGCTGGAGCCATCTGAGGTTGGTGTGAATTCATTTGTTGGTGATGAGGAGGCATCATTGTTCCAGAATGATGATGATGGTGATGATGCTGCTGCTGCTGCATCATGCCAGTGTTGTGGAAGCTCTGCTGCTGTCCTGTGTGGTCCTTTCCACGAGAATTAGAATTCTGCTTGGAAATTTCATGCTGAGAGCAAGGAAAAAAATTCTTTACATTTGTGTAGGAGGAAAGTATCAATAAATTTAAGACATACAGGAATCTTAAAATAATTTTACACATGCACACATACACTAAATAAATAAATAAATAGGAGAAAGACAAAAATGGTTCCAATTAAAGATTATATATGTATGCATGCCCATTTCCACAAAGTTTATCAATCTTGAGTGAAGTAGTTAAAAAGACATTTGGTATTCTTTTGTTACAACAATACTTAAAATGATTGTATTCATTTTTTGAATTTTGAACCCCCCTCCCCCTAAAAAAAACTAACATGAATACAAAGTCTTAGCAATTACAAAAAAAACAAAACAAAAAACATTATGTATGGATAGTCATTTGATAAATATAATATCAGAAATATGAAGGCACTCAGTAAAAATCTAAGAAACTACAGCCTTTTAGCTTAGGCTCATTACACAATACTAGATGTGCCTATATATATATATATATTTTATACTGGCATCTGTCAGTCTCGCAAGATGATGGATCTGGATCTGGCATAGAACTAGGGGAAAAGGTTGTATGGAACACCAGCAGTTGCCTATACAGCAAGTCTCCCCCACTCCACTGATACTGTCTTAGATTGATACAACTCTTCAGTGTCAACACAGGAGTTGCCAGAATAAATCTGAAGACCAAGCCAGACTGCTTTGGTGACCCTGGCTCCTGGTTTTCAATTCAGAGTCTTTTTTCTTATAGATTAAATTGTCCTAGGTTGATTGTTGTCCAATCAAGAACAGAAGGCCAGTTTGCCCAACTATTTACCCATAACTGAAAGAGGAGGGATAAATGTAATTAGAATCCTTCAATCTTTCCCAAATAGAAGCACCAATATCATCATGGACTTCTGTTACAGGGATAATCTAACAGCTTCAAGAATAGTTTTTATAACTGGACCAAATTTTCATAGCATATTAGTATTAAAACAAATGCTATGTTCTTTTGAAAAACAGCAAAGAAAATTCTGTTGTGTCATCAATGTAACTAGCTTAGTGAATAGAGAAGTGTTATGTATGAGATAGAGAAAGAAACATATTTAAAAGAATTAGCAGACTAGCATTCAAGAAAAACCCATGGTTTGTAATTTGATCAGATTAATAGAATCACATTCAAAAATATTTCATTTAAATTTCTTAGAATAAAAAATCCAATATGCTTTATGCACTAATATCTAATACTTTAAGAAGAGTTAAAATATTACTCTAGAGAAGAGTAAACAGATTTCCTATTGACAACTTACAATATTTTAATTAGATTAATTAGAAGTGCATTTAATGTAACTTTATAAGATATTCAAATCTATGCAGAGTAAAGAATCCCTAACTAATCACAACTGTGAAAGATTCATTATATGTATTATGTCTTTAATACTGAAGAGTTTATCAAAAACACAGTATTTAAAAATTTTATCACCATTTACAAATGATTTTTCAAAAATTCTAGAACTCTTCAGCAGTTCTGCATAACTTTACTTTGCCTAAAAGTAAAATAATACAAAAAAGTAATAAAATTAAATATAAAAATAAAATACCTGTACAGCTTACATTAAATATTATACTTTGAATAAATCAAAGAAAAAGTAAAATTTCTACTTTAATATTTCACATCCCAAATTTGATAGTAAAATGTTTAATTAACTGTATTGTCACAAATAGTTTTGTTTCTTCTGTTCAATGATATATCAACTCCTTATAGGTTATTTAATGCCAAATCCATCCATGAAGAACAGTAGTGGTGCCATTTAACCCACAGATGGAAGGATATAGAGGGGATGGGGAGGTTCATAACTTTCCCCAAAAGTCTTAATTGAAAAGTGAACATAAAAGTGAATATAATAGT
Source organism: Sepioteuthis lessoniana (assembly GCA_963585895.1). Taxonomy (NCBI): domain Eukaryota; kingdom Metazoa; phylum Mollusca; class Cephalopoda; order Myopsida; family Loliginidae; genus Sepioteuthis; species Sepioteuthis lessoniana. The sequence continues at coordinate 186,525 of CAUZXS010006300.1, forward strand.
GTGAATGAACTTTAAATTTACAAACTATGATGTTGCAGTCCAATATATTAGCTACTATGCCATAGAAGACTACCTGCAAAAAACATGATTCAACAAAAATTTTTTTGAAATGATGAGGTACCAAACATCTTTTTAAGCTAATTTGAGGGTGCTGAATTTGAAAATGACCTTACTTTTTCTTGGTTAGCTCCCATTTTTGCTGTAAAGGAATGCCTCATTTTTGGGAAAAAAGCATTTTTTTCATTTGTTTTCCGTATAGTGATTGATGGCAATATTTCTCAGTAAAATAGTAGAAACCACTCACTTCATATTTAAACAACAAATATTGGTCTTATTGAGAAATACTATTTTTACAATATCAATAAGACCCTAAGTCTTTAAAATTAACATGATTGAATATACCAAGACCAACAAGTATTGTTATCAACTTAACAGCAGAAACAAAACCTTTATGAACATAACTATGGTAAAAATTTTCTTGATTGTCCATTATGTCCAATGTTATTTAAGTCCTTTTTGGTACTCCAGCAGTAGTTAGCCATCATTTGTTTGCCTGACTGTCCCTGGTAGCACTCTTCCATTGTCTTGATATCCTGATAGAATTGTTTTCTTTACTCATCACTCACATCAAACATCTGGAAATTTATCAAGATGGCTGAGTAAAAAAAAACAACAAAAAACAAAAACAAACTTAATACTCATATTAGCGCCTATGTTTGGTAGACTTTTCAGCCTGTGATTGCCTAAGAAGTTTCCACCATGTCAACAATGTCCAAGTGTGTAATTCCAAGTCATTCATTGAATTAACAAATTCATCATCCTTATTGAGTTTCCTGATGTTATAGTGAAAACATTTTCATGATGTTCATATACAATGGAATAGGTACATTCAACTAGAATGTCTTCAATTGGAGTTTTCTTTTAAACAGTGAAAAAGAAAACTCTCAATGTGGTTGGTTTCCTTCCATAGTGAAGGGTCTAAAGTGATAGGATAAATTTATAAATATCAAATAGATTTTAGGGTTTCATTTTTTTTTATGTTACCTTAATTATCAGGTTCATCAAAAGTATATTACTGATAAACTCAGTTAATTAGAATTTTGGTGATAATTGGAAGTTTGATAATTCTATCTAAAATTTTTTTTAACTCAAAAAAACTTTTCCCTTATAAAAATAGTTTATTTAAGGTGGCTGATATAAATCACTAATAAACCTATAAGTTTTCAGCTAGGGTTTGATCTTTATTCACTAAAACAGGTGTAAATTGAAATTTTAAGTGGTTTAGTAATTAAAATGTTTACAAAGAAAGTCTGTTATAAGATTTTATTATTTATTTATTAGCAGCCATATGGCTAAAGTTTTAGTTCCTTACTTAAAATATCAAGAAAAAATAGAATGAGTAACATTTATTATAAAGAAAAATATAAGGTTATATATTTTAAGAAATTACAGTAAATTTAGACTTACAAATCAGTAGTAAAACTTACCCAATTTTTAGGTATAGGTTTGATATCAGTGAGCAACACCTCTTCTGTGTTGCCATACTCTATAAAGGTTACAACACAAGTGGGCAAATCAGGAACAGATTCAATAACTGCAGGATAAAACTGAAATTAAAAATTAAAATATTGGGAAAATTTTAAGCTAGTTTTTAGAAGATAAAAATGTTTAAAGGATGCTAGTTCAATATAGTCTTAAAAAATATAAAATTCAAAAAATTAAAATCCATTAAAACAGTTGGAAGTAACTATATGTATGAAGAAGAAATTTAGGAAAAAGAAAAAAGTTTCTATGGACATACAAAATGATTTATGTCTACAGCGAACATTTTTCCTTCCTCTTCCTTCAATCCTCCAAATGTGAAATGTATTCTGTACAACTGAGTTACTACATTCTCTAGAGAACTTAGCAAAGTTATTTGTACAGAACTCATTTACC